>MU895768.1:0-22585 GCA_036418205.1 Ostertagia ostertagi
ACATGCCTCTGCATCACTTCGCAATTGCTGCTTTCAAAGGCGGAGTGTACGATTAGAAGGCTGCTCATAAGAACTACGCTGGTGGTGGTCAGGATGAAGAAAAACCCATGAGAAAGCCTCAGAATCCGAAAATGGGACCCCTTTCCTGCTCGTTGGTTCCTACGTTGATGCGGTTTTCATCAGTGCTGCCCTCTTCAACGCCAGCGCTCTCTCTGCTAAATGGCTGGAGATCTGCGGCGAGTGGTTAGCCAGTCGGTGGGCGTGCCGCGTCGATAGCGCCGCGGGAGGCCATGCTAGGTCGCCGGGGCATATCCTTCGCTGCGAATTGCGTGTTGGTCCGCACCCTTGGGGATCCGCCCGTCTCTTCCACTAGGTAAGTTTTCCCTGCATGGACACTCGACGTCATCACAGATTCCTCCTTCAAGTGACTCAAAAAGTTTTCTACGCCTCCAGCATCCCGACATTATTCGCATGGGATTGAATGGTAATGTACCCTTGTTCATACCTATTTGTGAAACAAATAATCCACAAATATTCGTGGTCGATTCCGTGCAAAAAGCAGTGAAACAGAAGAGCGGCGCATAAAATTATTTATTTCACGTGGGAAAAATCCATTCACCAAATCTGTGTTTTCAGGCAAATTGTATACCTAAGGTGCTCAGTGGGCATGATGTACTCGGTTGCGCAAAAACTGGAACAGGCAAAACTCTTGCGTTCGTTCTTCCGATTCTCAATGAGGTACTTCACTCAATTTCTTCTTCACTTTCGCCCATAACTATAAGAGATTTGGCTTTGCTTTCCTATGGAAGATGTTATAAAGATATTTACAAGGGCTATTTTCAGCTTGCAGTCGATCCGTATGGGATTTTCGCCCTTGTTCTGACACCCACCCGTGAGCTGGCTTCACAAATTTTTGACCAGTTTGTTGCTCTTGGCAAGCCTGTTGCGCTGAAGGTCTCCCTGATCACGGGAGGGAAGAAGCTTGGTAAGTGTCAATTGGTTATTAGAATTTCGTCATTGATTGAGCGCACAATTTTATTAGTAAGGTTGGCCAACCCGCAGAACTATTGTGTCGATCACAATAAGAGGTTGTGAAACGAAGAAAGTTTAGTCCGCTGACCGGTACCCGTTCAGCAGGTGCTTCCAACATAGGTCACCTGAAGTAAATGCTGTGGGCGTGGACACTTCCATATCCTGGTTTCTCTCATTGTAATCTTCCAAACTGCCCAAAAACCGAATAAATGACCTAATGTTTGTTTCTTTCATCACTGTTGCTCTCACAAAATTTTCAAGAAAGTTTCAAGGTAATCTCTAATGAAGGGCGAGAGCATTTTACTTAGTGTATTAGTTCTGAAAATTCCTCCTCGTTTTCGATATAAATCGGATGGTCTTCCCAGTTCCATCGTTCGCCCATCGCTTTCACAAAGAAATTTTACAAGTTTGATCCGTGAGAAGAATTTAGAATATTGATTCCTGGAAGAAATAGCTAGAGAACCTTCTCATCGGTTTCATCAGCGCCAGTTTATAGATTGATCAGGCGAACGAACTAACTGCTCGTCCTCATGTGGTCGTTGCCACTCCTGGTAGGCTTGCTGATCATATCGACAGTGATTCCGAAGGATTAGGACAGTTGTTCAGGTACTCTATTGTCATTTAGTGCGATGATCGCAGCTCAATGTGGTGATTAAATTTTAAACCACTGCTACCTATATCCCCCTGTTATTGTGTTCGCTTGTTCCCTTGTCATTAGATTTCACTGTGTCCTTGTGGTGGTTCTGCCGCGTGAATACAGTGAAATCTATTGAAAAGGTTGCAAGTGTAGATTGGTAAGACAGAGCACGGCACCGCATCACAGACTTCTTGGAAGATCTCACCTCAGGACTCACCGCTGAGCTTGTCCTATGGTGATTCTTTGATGGGTGACGTATTGGTTCTTTACCCATGCGTCTCTGTCATTTCGACAGGGCAGCGCAACTCTTCTGAGAATAGGAGCCGTATGTAGCGACTCCAGCCGTAGATGGATCCCAGAGTGGGAATTTTTCCTTGACCAGGGACGAATCACCAATCCCTGGCAGGGGGGCTGCATACCACCCCAGAGTACTCTCATATCAGAGCGTCTCCACAAAACCAATTCACCGATGACTCCTTGTAGTGGGCACTTCAAACGATACCTTTACAAGACCACGCCGCGCTATGTCCCAATAAATCATAATACAAACAAAAGCATATAAACAATTTTAAAAAATTTAAAAATATAGCAATAACATATATAATTCTTCAATCATACCGCACTCCCTGGATTGAAGTTATTAGACACACCCGGAATTTGTGAGGGTTTTCTCACGGAACAGCGTAACGGGATCGCTCACCCTCAACCGCTTTCTCTGCGCATCTGCTCCATCATCCTGTTCTTTGCTAGTGTTTTCTTCCATGGATTCGCTCCTTTCCCTGATACCTATTAGTCCGTAGTAAAATTTCTATCATGTGTGCGCATGGTTCAATCCCGTTGAGTAATTTGTGCGAAACAATATTGTTTTTGTTCAGGAAAATTCAGTTTTTCGTACTTGATGAGGCAGATCAGTTGTTAGACGGCCAGTATAACGAGCAGGTAAGCTGTTTTCTCCAGTGTTATCTCTCACCTGCATGGGCTTCCTGCTTGTTCCACTCAGAACTTTCACAAATATTTTTAGTTGAAATCTATCTTCCTTTCCATACCTAAGCAACGGCGTACGCTGCTCTTTTCGGCAACTATCACAAGTGCCATCACGAAACTCCACACGGTGCGTTTACCCTCATCCATTGATGTTCCACACTGAATTTCACACAAATTTGCGTTGCCCAATAGATATGTTGGTAAGGATACACGGTCGATGGCTCGGTTGTCCGTAATTGGGATTGCGAGCGCCCCATCAGTAGCTGTTACATTCCATGTTTTCGTAGCTTTCAGACTCGTCATACAGAAGACCCGTTAGCTCTGGAATTTGTTCTCTATTTGAAAACGAAAGCGGATTTTTGCAGGTTACTGTGAAGAAACCTTATTTCTTCGAGGATAAGCAGGAAATTGCGACTGTTGAAAGGTTGGAACAGAAGTTTGTCCTGTGTCCAGTCGCTGTGAAAGATGCCTACCTGGTAATATCTTATGCTTAGTTCCTAACACCGCCAAAGGTGTGACTATATTCTTTCTTTTTCTAAGGTATACGTTGTGAAGAACTATTGCGAACGAAATGAGAACAGTTCAGTGATTGTCTTTGCTCAGACTTGTCGGGAATGCCAAGCATTAGCTTATATGTTCGATGCGCTAGGATTCAAGGTAAGTAATTGGGTCACTTTAATAAATCCAGTGGAAGGCCGAAAAGGATAAAGCAGCAGGCGTTGAGCAGTTCTTTTTGAATACGTCACGCAGTCTATTTCCATCCAGTGGCCTTTGAATGCGACCACCCCAATAAAATGGCTTGGGGATCAACCTGCGTACGAGTCCGCGCTTTCAGCTTCTCACACGAGTCTGATACCAGCTAATTGACCTCGGTGGAATAGAAGGGTTGTCCCAGGATTTGGTTCCCGGGCCGTGCGCGTCGAAAACGGCATAGTTTGCCACTATGCCACTTGTGTCCATTGATTTGAGTTCTTATTTCGACTAATCAGGAGGTAACCTTCCTCGCATCCGCAGCCACAACAGCTGGCGTCGTTTCTATCTTTGCATCATTTTGAATTTTCAATTTTCTGTGGTGAATATTACGAGCTTGAGCTATTCTTAATTTGTTGTGAGTGCTGTTTTGCAAAGGCGTCAGACTTCGCGATTGTTTGTGATAGAGCGGGACGCGATGCAAGAGTACAAGCGGTGCGGGGCGCCGCAGTGCAAATACCGTCAATAACGGCACGCCCACTCGCGCGCTTTACACTCCACTCTCAGCTGTGATCGCGAAGTCTGACACCCATCTAATTGTAGGCATTTAGTATCAATTAGATTTCACAGAGTGCAATGCAGACACCTGTCGCAGTCGCGGCAGTTTTGGAATTCCCAATTCCTCGATTTTTCGTCTTATTGGTTCAGTCCTCCTTTTTTCTAATTTTGACAGGCTGCGTATTAGCCTTCCCATTAGTATTGGTCGGACTTTTGTCTTTTTGTACTTCCTTGGATGCTCTTACCCTATTAATTGCACCCCGTCCCAGTAAGCTGCTTCCTCCATGGGCCTCTCCTCTCGGCTATCCTCTCACTAATGCTGCCCCTTTCCAACTGTCACAACAACAGTCGTTTAATGTTCATTCAATGGTGGAGAACTGAAGTGTGATTCATACGTCATTTTTGTTCAGGTTGCATCGCTACATTCACAAATTGAACAACGTCTCCGCAATGCAGCGCTTTCCTCGTTCCGGTCAAAAACCTTACGGATATTAATCTGTACGGATGTGGCATCCAGAGGGCTTGACATCACTCATGTAGGTCGTTTTATTTGATAGCCTATTTCATCACTCATTTGTCTGCATTACTGTCACCAGTATTTGTTTCACACGCATTTTTGTCCGTAGCCCTTTTGCAATTCTGAGAAGAACACATTTAAAATGAACTTTTGATCTGAATGGCCCCTATTAGATTATCTCTATCGGAAAAATTCATTTCAGGTTGATCTGGTAGTCAATCACAATGTTCCCAAATCGCCGAAGACCTATGTGCATCGCGTAGGTCGTTCAGCTCGCGCTGGAAGGTTGGTCATGAGTTTCCCATCTATGCAACCATCGGAATATCACACTGAATTCTTTCCAGATATGGTGCCGCGTTAACATTCGTAACTCAGTATGACATAGTGCTCCTTCAAGCCGTGGAAGAGCTAATCGGGATGAAACTGGAAGAGCTCAAAGTAGGGAAGCTTCCTTATACTGGCTAACTATGAGTTATTCCTTTTTCAATTCAGGTAAGTGACCAAAAAGTCACTCGTTATGTGACCAAGGTTCTCGTTGCGAAACGGGAGGCTGAATTACGGTTAGAACAGAACAATTTTGGCGAGCGAAAGGAGGCCAATTTACGCAAAGACCTACTGATGAGTGGAGTACCCGAAGAAGAGGAGATGAAGCAGATTATGATTTTTCTCGGATTTTAACGTCCACTGGGTTGCTTGCAGGTCGATAAACGGATTGAAGAGATCAGGCAACCTCGAAATAACGCGAAGAAAGCACATTCCAAAGCAGGTGCAGGAGGAAAAAGGCCCAAGTATGTGTTGGCAGTAAAAATTTGACACACTAAGCCGAAAAAAGTATAAACTTGACAAAATTGAACACAAAGATAGAGATAAAATCTATTCTCGTTAACACAGTTAACACAAAATTGATATTCTTCCACAAATTGAGATCTTCGTCAGGATCGCTATCGTCCAAGTCATCTTCTTTATCCGGCGTATAGATGATCTGACCACCTACGCGTACTTTACGATCAGCTAGCCGAAGGCTGTTGAGTTCTGAATTTTGCAACGAGATTCAGCCAGCTTGAACAGTCTTCCTTCTGTGGTAGTTTTATTTCCTCTAGAGAACTTACCACTCTGCTTCGATAGTGAGGTGAACGGGAGATTCAATCGGGTCTTGGCAGCAAGCTCTTTCTCCTGAAAGGAACGCAAATGAGCTGCAAATCACAGGAAATTGAGCCATTGCATATGTTGCATCCCTTCAAAAACAAACTTACACTCAGTTCTGGCTCCAAGTCCAATGCGATGCTTGGGTCTGTCCGTAGCTGCAACAGATGTGACATCCAGCGGTACGAACTTCTCACTGGCTATTTTCATGTCCTCATTCAGAGTGAACGTTTCTGTCTGCAATATGATTCTGGCTCTCATGAAGTCTCAACTAAGATGTAGCAATTGTAACCGTAAATATTTTGAGTTGAGGATTGGTGTAAAAGTCTCCTGACTGCTGAAGAAGCTGCGACACTGCTCTAGGTTCTAGTGAGGGATCGAAAGTGAAGGAAGAAAACACGACAATTCATCGGCATCAAGGCAGAAACTGCGATGATCGCGTGTGAAGTAAAGTCACAATAATGTACCTTAGCGTAGCACGTGCATTTCGGGAAACAGTGGGCAGGCAGGGTGAATATCGCTTGAGGATTCCTCAACGGCACGTCGAGGATTCTCTGCCCGATCAGACACGATCTCTCGATGCGGACATCCATACTCGGGACGTAAGCAAACCAGCCCTTTTGGCGCTTCGGCTGGGACCGTATGCTGAATGTTGGGGAGGGGATGGAGTCCCCGACGGTGGACGGACCACTTCAACTCGGTCCTTAGAACCGCCACAATTTGGTGCTTACCTCAGAACTAAGCCTTAAAGAGAGGACGGGTTGCCTACTCTCACTCGCCATGCGCGTGCCGTCTGTGCTCTCCGCGCGGATGTTCACTCTCGGCACTAACTCTTCGCATGGTAGAGAGCTATGGTCGAGGAAATCCTCGACGTTATTCACCCTGGTTTGTTGAAGCACGTTCACGTCAAGTGCGCGCATGCTCCAGTGTTTCTGTTGCTGCAATTCTGCTCTCACCACAACCATCAACGGCAGATTCCCGTGCTCTCCGCTTTGAAGTATACCTTTACTAATGCTTTGCGTCTATACTCTTTTCCAATCGCAGCATGCCACATCTGCGTTGTAGCTCAGTGCTGGCGATGAGTGCTTTTAAGTCTCCTCCCTTACTGGCCGTGGCTTCTTTGGGTAATATACTTATGCACCAGCGCTGACAAACTTCTTTGGAAGCACATCACTCTTTGTGGCGTTAGAACGCTCCAAGGGAGATGGAGGTGCGGTGAAGCTGAAAGTGAAAACGAATAGCTGAAAACAGAAAAACCTCCAGTACAAGGCTGACATATCCTTGGAGTAGCCCATGCTAGCGATGGAGGGAGAACGCGAAGAGCGCTTGCTGTAAAAAAGGCAGCAACACAGAGTCTAAACACATGGTGGCATGAAGAGTACCGCTCACGGCACTGATTGGAAATGATCGAATAGACCCTAGAGCCTTTGTAGGCACTTTCGCTAGCGCGTACATATGCATTGTTACCTTTGTGATAACAACTAATTTTAACCGGCCGGTAGATCTCGTCAGTGATCTAATCCGGACCGCTTAAAAATGGAGATACCGCTTACACACTTTAGCTGACGGCTACCCTTTCTATTCGTTTCAGAATGTTTGAAAAGAGACTGTAGTCCCTCAACCAAGACAAAATAGGTGGAGGTTCCATAATATGGCATTCTCATATTGAGCCAAACTCTAAAAACATCGTCGCAGTATAAACACACCACTTGAGTCCGTTTTCCCCGTTCTTCTTATACATCACTAATTCCGAAACATTGCGATCCTCTCGCCTTTGAAGTCTGATGATCGAGTTAGCAGCGGCACAGAGCCGACTGAACTCTTCATCGTTGATTGAGCTTTAGGCAAACAGCAGAACGCGAATTCTCTGAAAGGGCCGCAAATCATATAATAGTTCAAGGTGATCGGCACTGATCGATATCCCTGCCTTTCAAACGAAAAAATAAACCGAGCCGATGTGCAATCCATTGAACATGTCTATAAATACATCAATACAGTCCAATATACAGCACGCAGGCCCGTGTGAGATGACTTCAACAAGGATGTTTTCCAAGGACGCCGAGCAATTGGGACATACGAAGATTGCGCTGCAAAGATTTCTTACACCAATTAGTTCACCTAAAACCTTGAATGGCAGGTTTCATCGTCACACCAACCTTTCACATATTGTAGCATATCTTCTTCTGAGGGTTATCTCTCTGCCAGGAATTGTTAACACAACAAGAGATTTTGGTGAGCGGACAAGTGCAAATGCAAGTGCTTCACCATGGCACGACTCGTTATCTAAAACAGTTTCCTAACACTCCACGACCTCCTCATAAGTTATGCAAATATCACCTCTGAGCAACAGAAAACCCATCCGGAGCAAGGGTTCTCAGCGTCATTCCTCTTAAAACTTAACGGATTACGTAAAAAAAAATTGGGCTTCCCTATCGGTAAATGACTAAACACCTTAATATGGCTTCGTGGTTACAAGTAAGACAACAGATTTTATCTGAAACATTGAACATAGTGACCGTAAAGAAAAGTTGGTTAAAATTTCGTACATTACAGACTCAAGCAAGCTATTCTACAATGAAACATGACTTGAGTTTTAGAAAGAGATTGACCGTTGAACTCCACGGACATACACGCTCGTGGAAAGCAACTATTAATGCCTCGACTGATTAGAGTATAATAACAAACACAGAAATAAATAGAATGAAATGGCTTGCTTTTTCACAGAATGCAAGTGTAGCCGGTTTGAAATGATTTCCAAAATGCACATCATAGGTATCACTACGAAGAGAAATTATGCAGTAGAGACTTCTTGTGCGCTCTCCGTTTTCTCCGCAGGCTTATCTACAGCTGGCGGTTGTGGTGGTGCGGAGAGATCCATGGGAGTTTCTTCTTCAATAGCCGATTTGCACGAAACGTTTTCTTCAGTAGCTGAAATATTTGATTGAAACCAGTAATATTATACTTAGGTTAGCTGTACAAGGCAGACCAGGCTTTTTCTCAGGTGGTGGGGCATCGGAGGAAGATGGAGGGTCGGAAACGTCCGCAAACATGCTCGACATCTAGAAGTAAAGGATTGGAAAGATGTGAAAAAAGAACAAGAAGTAGCAGTGAAGAAAAATATCGCACCTTTCCTGGCTGATGAAGTGCTGCGAACTTCGGTTGAATACCAGATAACTGCTGACCCAGAGTTGGGGTCACAAAAGGTCCAGGCGGTGGTAGAGGAGATCGACCAGCGACAGCGTCAGGATCTTTTGATGTGAGACGTGACAAAATTCTGAAAGACGTAATAGATGAAAGCGTTTATCATTGGAACTACGAAAACTATTTTGAACATACTGTCTTTCGGTCATGGCCAATCTGTGTGTCACAGGCCGCAGCTGTGACAGAGTAGCAGGTAGACGAGAAACATCTGCTTTCATGTCCGACAGCAATTCCTCTAGCTGATTTAACACTGAAAATGTAATTGCATGTGATTGCCAAACGACAAGACAGATAGATCAAACATTTGGCTTCCAAGGAAACTGAGATCAACAGCTTTTTGCTGAAGTTCAATAAAGCGACAAACAATGAAGAACATACCCTTATGAAGAACAGCATTCGCATTTCGATTACCAGCTGCCGAATCCTTCGCCACATTCGCATGCGAATCAGCCACATTTTCTATATCAGCAAATCGCTGAGCTAACTGCGCAGTTCCATCAGTTGTACTGTTCTGTAGGTTCATGTACGCAGCACGGCGGAGCTGCTCCTCAATCACTAGTGCTTGCTCTAGTAACTGAAAACGAGTGTGTTGTCACGAATCGCGATAAGATGGATTATCCTAATGTACCTTGTAACGTCTTTGCAGGAACTTGTTTTTGATCTCAAGGAAGTTTCCTTTTCCTTGTTCCTGTCGGAACGGTTCATTGATTATAGCAAAACGGGGATCCATTTGGATGTCCTGGTATCGCCCATAACCATACCTGAGTAGAACATTAATGTCTCACTATAGAATGTTAAGAAAGCATAGGTATAAGACATACTGCACTATTCCAGCCAAGAGCCAGTAATCATGTCTGCGATGCCAAATCTCGTACTCGTTACCAGGAACAGCGGCCTTTTCCTCATTAACCCACAACGTATGTAACTCAGTGAATCCACCGTCTGAAGCAAATATGTGGGTCGAAGTAACAAGTGAGATAAGATTGCATAAACAAATTAGTAATGAAGGGAGAAAGTATATAACCACGAACCAGCCATGTTGAACTTGAATGGAGGGCGGCCACTCTTTTTCGTTAATCCATCGCTTTCTTCTTCAACAGCAGTAGTTGCATTGGAATCTTCTTTCGAATCTGGTGCAGTTGATGCTGCATCTTCGGCTTCCGCCTGAAATGAAAGTAAGGAAATGCCCAATGAAAAACCAATATGCAACATAACAAGAAATAATCAATCTTCAGCTCCAGAGTGCGAAGGTAACAATGAAAAGATACCTTGACCGGTTCCGGTGCCTCAGCAGGAACATCACTGCTGTCCTCTTTTCGATCTTCGGGAGCAACACTTTGTTCACGACTGCTTGCCTTGGATGATGAAGTGGTCTTTACTGCACTAGCTCCAGCTGCTTCCAAAACCTTTGCACGTACTTCTGGCATTGACCACTCACCATTAACTTGTTCAAACTCCTGAATGTCGTAAGCTGCGACCCAGAACACCAGAGCTTTTCAAAAAGGACGAGACGTTTACAAACCTGAACCTTCTTCCGAATGAGACTCATTATTCCAATGCGCGTGAGCACATGCTGTCTATTGAGTCCCTCTCTAGGAACGCCATCATTGAATGTTTCTTGACTATCCGCGCCAGGCTCACACAAGTGTCGCATGAATAAAGACGTGTATGTTTTGAAAGCTCTCTCGGATTTTCCTTTTAAATCACGTGTCTGGAAACAAATGGTTAACCTAACGAAACATGCGAGGAAGAATGGAGATGAAGGAGTAGTGCACTAACAAGCCACTGCGACTGATAGGCATCCTGCGGAGGCATCCCCCAGCGCATCACTGCATTATAGAAAGCTCGACGCTGCCTGGGATTGAAGCCAAGCACCTCCAATTGGCCGTTGACCTAGAAATGAGCTGTGAATGTGTTAAAAAAAAGAAAACATCAACAGATGATCAAAAAACTACCTTTGCAAGGAGTGGTGGGAGTTTTTCAGCATCTCTTTCTCGTTTTTTCTTCTTCTCTCCTCCGATACCTTCAAAATCGTCATCAGAGTGTTCACCAGAGGCTTTCTCCGATCCACCGTCATATGAAGAGAGATCATCATCATCGTTGTTTTGCTGCTGAAAAACAACGTGCATCATACTAATTCAGAAGATGACTAAACTCGAAACAACCTCTCCACCGCGATTCTGCCAGTCTTGACCCATGTTCTCACTTGCATAGTTGACCTGCTTGCGTAGCCTTTTGCCTTTACCGAGTTTCTGTGCTTCCATTTCCTGATCTTGTTCATAGTGATGCCGAAGAAGCTTCTCCCAATAGTCCGGATCAGGCTCCTTATCGTTTTCCTTGATAACCTTGAAGGCAGATTTGATTTAATGAAAATTGAGCATGCAACAATTGTGACAATTAGACACTGATATCATGTAGAGGTAACCTCCATTTCTTCCTCTTCCTCTTCCTCTTTGTCATCAGTCTCCCTTGTGGTGTACGTTGCAACTTTAAACGAACTGAGGTACTCGTTGGTCCAGTGTTCTTTCTTCTCCCCATCCTTGTCCTAAAGCTTTAGCATAAAGCATCGCTAATCAATTAGTGTTTTTCAAATGCTAACAATGAGTATGGATATAATACTAAAAAAGCATCTCTATGACTAAGAAAATTTGAACATTGCAATTCGCAAACATACCTTCGGTTCGGTGTCTCTATCCCTGTCTAAAAGAGCATCAACAGCGGAATCATCCCACACGATTTCATTCTCGTTAGCTTTCTTTCCAGGTTCCCCTTCAGTTGTTTCTCCTGGCTGTGGCTCATCATCCTTGAACAACTCTTCTGTGCCCCACCTACAATGAGAATTTATGAAAAGACGAAAAAAAGGTGACAGTAGACAAGAATGTATGAGGTCATCGCTAGGTGAAGAATGAATCTAGACTGCGTATTACAACTGATTCTAAGGGGTAGATATAGGTACAACTCAACATGCTACTGCGCAAATGAAAAACGTCAGAACCACCGTTAAAATCAGCACTGAAAACGTGCTGGAGGCGCACCGTTGCCCTTTGGCTAATGTTTTTGCGCTACCGCAACACATTCATTTTTAGCTGGAAAGAAAGATCGAATGATTGATGCTACCAACCTTAGCACGTCATCGAGCTCTGTTTTACTCATACTCGGGCCTTTTTGGCCGAGACCTGCTCTGACAACCAGGTGAGTGAGCAGCATCTTCTTCTTTGCAACGGATGTGATTCGTTCCTCCACAGAATTTCTCGTTACAAAACGGTAAATCATGACTTTATTTTGCTGTCCAATTCGATGAGCACGAGAAAATGCCTGGGAAAGTCTCGTTTAGTACGAAGAACGAAATAACATTACACTTTCACTTCCATAAAACAGTACCTGAATGTCGTTATGAGGGTTCCAATCCGAATCGTAAATAATTACAGTATCAGCCGTTGCAAGATTGATACCGAGACCACCAGCTCGAGTAGAAAGAAGGAACACGAACTGTTGTGCACCAGGAGCTAGAATTGAAAATCTGTACCGCTGCCAGCCATGCTACATGATATTATGGAAGAGTACCATTGAATCTATCTATAGCATCCTGCCTTGCTTGACCAGTAATAGATCCATCAATTCGTTCATATTTGTAGCCTTCCACTTCACAGAAATCCTCCAGGATATCCAACATCCTGGAAAATTCTTTTTGTCTAACAATAGAAATCGCGCAAAAGTAACGCGTAAAAACGCTTACATAGTCATTTGGGAGAATATCAGAACACGATGACCACCTTCTCTCAACTTTCGCATCATTTTCTGCAGCAGAACAAACTTGCCAGCATTTTTTATCAGCTGTGTCCCTTCGTACCTAAAACACTCATAAAACTGATATTATAATGAGAGGAAGGTTGCCTATCGCAATGAGAAAAAACTTACATCCCATTTTTGAGCTTTGGCGCTTCCATGCTGGCCTTTGCGAAGAGGTAAGGATGATTGCAACACTTCTTCAACTCCATGATTATGTTGATCAATGACATCTGCGATCCACCATTCTTGACATTCAAAGCGTCAAAGTTACGAGTAAGAATGTTCTTATAGTACTTCCTAAATACAATCGCATAACTTTCGCAGCTGCTTGAAAGATATGTAGAAACTTTCAAATCTTTGGCCTATGAAACTGGCTCTATTGCAGCTATTGTTGCGGCTCAATTGAAGCAAGTGATATGAAGAACAGAGCAACTCAAGAAGCTCAGAGAAAATTCGACGAGCAGTTGTTACTGTGGCTAGTAAATATGTAGCAAAGCAAACTCACTTTTGCAATGAACTGAGCTCAACTCGAACAATCAGTTCACTCTTAGATGGCATTCCTGTGAGTACGTCTGCTTTCAAACGACGTAACATGTGCGGTCCCAACAGTGAATGTAACTTCTGAATCTGATCCTCCTTGGAAATTTCGGCAAATTCCAGAGTGAATGACTCCAAGTCGCTGAAAAACTGTTCTTAAAATATGCTGAAAATCGAACATAAAGTCCGTTTTTTTTTTCATTTTACCCAGCTTTTTTGAGTCTGCCCGCGCAGTGAGGAACACCACAACGCAATCGCGACACTGCTAAACTTTGCTATTTTTGGATCATCATAATGAATCCCTCAATCAAAAGTCGACATTTTGGAATACATAATGGTCTATCTTGAGAACTGCAAGAGAAACCTGTATTCTTGGAGAAATGGCAACCCACACAATTCAAACACTAGAATTCTTTCGAGAGCCGCTTTTTTCAGGCTAGGTCTCTCCGATAAACAACAACAACATTGCCAGCAACTAAAGGAGTGGCTTACTCTACAATGCCCTCGTTTCAAACTGAGAAGCATTTACTTTTCAGGTCCACATTGGGATCACGGCTTCGTCAACCGAGTGATGATTGTTTAAATTCTATGGTGGATCACGGCAGAAAATGAGATATCATTCGATCCTGCGGTATCGACCACCTGCTTGCAGCAGCAGGATGGAAGTTTTTCGCTGAGACCAGCGAGGTGGAAAACGTTCACCAGTTGCCAGAAATATGAGCCTGATCTTGTTATTTCAACTGATTTACATGGCGAATACATCACCGAATCCAGCATGCACCAAGTAGAAGGCGTTGCGAGAGAAGCACGATGAGATCAAGCATCGAAGCATTTCATTTCGTAGTAGTCCCTACCGCAAAGAGAATCGTTCCCGGAATCGCTAAATTGCCACTGGTAATGCTTGCTAAGGTGAATCTTCACTTTTCTTCGTACTTGAAGGTGGATGAGATCAGCAGGCCGCTTTCAATACAGATGACGCTTTTAATGTTAGGAGCTCGTCCAGCCAATCGTGCTCACGAAAACGAAGAGAAACGATACCCGAATGAGAAACTAATTTCTTAGCAAGGGCAGGCACAATTCGGTCATTTCTGAGGCCGGTTCACTCGGCGAAAGTCTTGCACAATTAATTTTCTTATAATTTGTAATTCTACAGTTTGGCTCCTTGCTAAGAGCTTGCATGGAAAGGAGTCAGGCTACTTTATCCTTCCCACCTCAATATTTTCAATTTCAAACTGAACTCCAATCTAACTATTTACTTGTAGAATTTGGCAATCAATGAATATAATACACTTACAAGAAACGGTCCGGAGCAAGAAAGTTGAGTAAATGGAAGAGCTCCTCGAGGTTATTTTGCAGTGGTGTACCAGTTAAGAGTAAACGGTAGTTAATGTTATACTCACTGAAAAAGAGGTTTTGATGCCTATAAGATAAAAAAAGCAATGATAAAATTTACCGAAGGTTTTTGAAGAATGTAGATTGATTATTTTTCAAACGATGAGCTTCATCAACCACCAATGCTTCCCATTCAATGGAAGACAGAATCGCCTGAAGACAGGTTTATCAGATACAGCTAACTACAGATGTGGTAAGTTTCAAAGCACAGTGCGCAGCACTCTAGTATGCCCGTTCCGACTGGAATTTGTCAAAACACGTCCTGTGTCATATGGTTAAAAGTTACGAAATTGCTCTTGAGACGATTTAGTAAGGTCAGTCGAAGTCAGGCTTTGCCTTGCTTACAGTATTCATAGTGATCTAATCAGATGACAAACCTTATCCATATTGATACACTCATATGAAGTAAGAAGAACATGGAACTTCATGTTCTCCTGCGAACGCATCCTTGAAGCTTTAGGACCTCCCTGAAAAAATTAATGGAACAGCCATAACAGTTGGAGTCACTACTGCTGACTTAGTAGTTCTCACCTTTACAGCCCCTTCAACGAACGAAAATTCGTGCTCTCGAATGACCATTCTCGAGTCGCGATCGCCCACATAAGTGACGACGTAGAAGTCTGGACACCACTGCTCCGCTTCACGCTCCCAATTAATGATCGTCGAAAGGGGTGCAGCAATCTACAAAGACAATCAGGATGAAACAATGCTCCTACTCACGTCACTATTTGCATAGTTTAATGGGAAGATACGTACGATGAACGGCCCCTTTGAATGACCTTCCTTCAGAAGTGAATACAAGAAGGTGAGAGACTGAACAGTTTTTCCCAAACCCATTTCATCAGCGAGGATAGCGTCAGTTCCATTTGACCAGCAATGCCGTAGCCAATTAATGCCTAGAACGACAGGAATTTACTTCACTTTTTCCATCTTTGAGCGATAACCTCCAAAAATCACAACAAAGGACAGCCTAGATAGGTTCGTACCCTCAAGCTGGTAAGGATGGAGAGTTCCACCAGTTTCTGTGATGTAATCAGGCTGCGCTTCATATTTCTTCCGGATCTTAAAGATTTTTTATTTGGAACATTGCATATCACTACATTCACTACAGTGAAAGAACATTCGCGAGGGGGTAAATGTCATAAACTTACGTCAGTGAGAGGCTTGTCCCGTTTCTTCTTCTTACTCAACTGTTCGTCAACACTTTCAAGAGGAGGTAGCCCTTTTTTCTCTCTTTGAGCAGCAATCTTCTTGGCTATATGTTTGGGAATTGGCTCGCCAAGCATTTTCTCTCTGTAAACCAAAACTACAGTCACAACCAGCTGAAGACAAGACCCAGAATTTGGCAATTACCTATGTATCCAATACTTATTTATGGCATCCTCATAGTAAGCAATATCCATATCGTCTCTTTCCCAAGTAGCTTGTTCGTATGCGAGCTCCTTCCACTTCACGAGATAATCAAATTGAGTTTTTCCGTACTGCATGTGATTTATAATGCGGTGCACCTGCAAGTCACTAACTTTTCTGAAACAATTCCACTACTCAGCAGAAAGTTTAAAGTCGATGAAATACCTGCATCCATTCCGGTTTAATGCCGTATTGGTAGAACTTTTCACGAAGTTCGTAAGGATCATTGTCCTTATGATGCCGTTGTGCCGTTGATTCGTCGAAGATGGGTGGATTTTCGCTGTCATACTTTCGCCAGTACATTCGTAGTAGCTACAAAAGACCAATATCCAAAAAGATGTGTAAGAATAACAATAACTAAATAGGGTCAGAAAAAATGATCCCTGAACAAGCATGGAAGAAAACATACCGCAGTAAAATATACGTCCATAAGTGTCTCGCTAACCCATTCACAGTGCCAATAGGACATATATCTCCACTTGATGAAAAACTCCCTTTCTCTGCGGGGTTCCATCTTGCGTGGCGGACGGAGAAGAATAGCGTCCTAGGAATAGTGAACACTAGGTTGTCATGTTGAACGTGGGCTGCACCTGTATACTCACCTTATCTGGTTCTGCATCGGGACTCGCCTCAATAGGGTCGGGATATGGAATTTCTATCCACCTCCAGCACAGAATTTTCTCAGGCCGCTGTTTTGGCTCTGGTATAGTGCATCTCGGGCAGAGCCACTCGTCTTCTGGTACCTAACGGAAACATTGAAGAGAAATTTGAGAGAATAGTAAAAATTTAAATTCTACCTCTTCAAGAGGCGGATTGACGCAGTAGGCGTGAAACGAGCTGGGGCAATTATCGCAGCACAAAAGTGATCCTGTACCCTGAAAACACACTTCATTGGAAGAAAAGCGATCGATGATGTAGTACTCGTGAAGACTGCAGAGGCGATGAAGCAACCATGAAACATTTGTTCACATTTTACAGCTGAAAGTAGATACGAAAAAGTGGCACACCTTGCATACTCGACAGTACTCCATATTGACTTTCACTGGCTCTTCTTCTTTTGGTGGGAGCGGTGGCCCGTGCTCTTCGCAGTGTGGACAGCTCCACTCACCCTCAGGAGCTTGTTCCATTTCAGAATCCACGCACACAGTATGATAGGCTCTAGGACAGGTGTCACAGAGGATAATCTCACCACCTTGTCGACATACCTCACAGTAATCTTGATGTTCCATCTTAAGTGAATACATAAACCTGTTGAATAACTACTTCACGAAAGCACTGCGACCATTACCTCTTCCTCCTCGCCCCTGGCACGTTTAGCCTTTCTAGAAGCTTGCGCCTTCTCTAAAGCTTGTTTCTTTCTATCAGCGCGTTGCTGCGCCCTTAAATATGTGGATAAACAACACAAAAAGGACGGGGAACATCATGCAATTAAGGAAGCTGAAACAAACCGGCTCGCTTTTTTCTCCTCTTTCTCCTTATCTTCCTCATCAAGTTGATGTTCATGCTGCTTCAGTAGAGACTCAAATTCCTGGTCACTGTCACCGCCTTAATAGTTCACTGAGTAGAAAATGGGACCACAACTTTGCTAGAATCTTCATAAGATTCGGGAGTAGGGGCACGAATAAGTTGAATGTGTGACGTGTTTGAAAAAAGGTATTTATTCGCGCTAAACTAGTCCCCTACATCCTCCTTTGGAATATTTTTCAATTAAATATAAGATGCAATTCAAGATGAACTACCTTCGTCGTCTGAGTCATTCCTCCGCTTTTTGCGAGCAGATATACGTATCTTGATTGGAGCTACAAGCTTATCTTGTTCGACAGGTACTGATTTTGGCCTAAAAACAAAGAATAAGAGCAGCACACGAAAGATCTGGTGAAGCAATAATCTCAAGAGATACAGTCCTATTCGAGAACAAACAAAACGAACTGCTTTGATGCCTTCTTCACTGCCTGTGAGCGTCCCTGAGCTGCAAGCTCTTCTTGGAACTCACGATATTTCACTTGAATTAGAGGGTAAACCTTTGTTGCGTTACACTTGGGATTCGCCTCTAGAATTGCCGGTCGCACTCGGTGAATAAAACTCTGAAGAAAGCTTCATGAAATCAATAACACTGAAGTGCTTAACGTCCGTGCCCAACGACGACCTACCTTCAAGCTGGTGATAGAAGAGTAGTCCTCCTCTGTATATTCAACTGTGACATCTTGAATATCGAGAGCTGCGCACATATCTGCGGAGGATGCGGTTGCAGGGTCGGGATGTTCTGATCTTCTTCTACTTCCTTTGGATTTGCGTCCTCGACTGCCTTTTTTGCTCCTTTTAGTCTTGTCTAGAAATCAAATTTCTTAGGAAAAAACTATTAAGGTCCAATAAACATGCAGTTAATGAGGCTGTGACACAAAGGAGACAGGCTCAAAACGCACCAAAGCTACTCCTTCGGCACTAGAACCCAATGGCTATATAGAGCTACTAAAACAGGGTAAGCTTAACTGGGGGTTCCTGTGTGGGAGGGAGGACTTTGAAGTGAGTGAGCCACTTACAGTACTTGGCGTAGGAATTAGGGAGGGAACGGATTCCGGGAGTGGATATGAGCGATTTTTGATCACCCTAGCGTTTCTCCCCTCTCCTGGGCTCTGCCCTAGTGTCATCACTCAGCGGTTTTTATATGCCCTGTTTTGAATGTCCGCCCCCACCCCAGAGGGTTAACAGACTATTTGAACTTTCGTCTGCTACGAATAGCAGGTACCACGGACGAGAGAACCGCGCCTGGCTCGCCCAGATCCTAAGGAAGGAGGTAAGAGCCATGGGTCTGAACCTAGTAAAAAAAAAGGGGGGAGACTCAGAGGTGGGTGAACCAAATACAATGTGACTTTGAATGTGTGAGACCACAGTGGCCTGTGTGTGTGAGATCACAGCCGCTGATAAAGCGAGAGAGCGCAGACGAATGCGTCCAATGAGGCAGCTTAAAGGACCGAACAGTAGTCCAACGACCCCCCCCAAGGCCATGAGCGCCCTTAAATATTACAAAAAAAGCGCTGAGCATATGCCGACTTCTTGCCATGTTTTCAACCAATAACGATGAGATAAGCACTGGACACTTGTTGAATTTACTCTCCCAGCTGTCAGAAAAGTTGGTTAGCAACATCGACTAACAAATTTGAGTAAGAAAAACCCTGAAATTTCCTCGAGGGAAACCGCGCAAAATGGTGACAAATTTCCTTACCTGTACCGAATTCCTCTTGCTCTTCATCCATTCCGTCCACCATTTCAGCGTCATCTGGATCATTGGTCAGCAGGGAATCCTCCTCCATGGGCTCTTCTATAAATTGATCACATTCAATAATCCTGTTAATTTGGAATATCGGCGGCGCAATGTGCCTCCGGGGGTGGGGGGGGGGACAGTCTGTCGGAAGGCCACAAGGACTAAGCCCAACGCAGAGGGACGAATTCCGGAGCGAATGAAAATTGCTTGTGCAGCTCGGATTCCCTCTTCTCCTCCAAAGCTTAGTCCCGAAACTGAGCAAATCCGTAAATTTCACGCCAAGTTTTCGGCTGCCCCCCCCTGGAGCCACATTGCGCGGGAATACCTAGCAATTCCACTGAAGCAATAGGTAACTTGGCCACCAAAGCTAGTCACTGAAGCCCTGTATGTTCCTCAAAAAATAAACAAGGCTTTTGAATTCCTTCTCTCATTAGGTCTTCGTTACTTTGCCACCCATTATGGAACGATTTGCTCTTCTATGTAGAAAAAGATTATTTCTTCGGCTATCTCAACATAGGCCATAACTGCGAGTTCTTTTCGATGTTGTACACTAAAGCTGGCTAAACTCGGCTAATATGAATGCCCTTCATCGTCAGGGACACGGTATCGATCGTTCTTCTCAGCTTAGCACCTGCGCCATATTCGCAGATGTACATTAAGGGCACCAAATATCGTGATTGTCGTAGAAAAGCAAAATTAAAAGTCAACTTACCCTCCACCATCTTCTTCTGCTGGTTGCTCCATTTCAGCCATGATGTGCCCTTTCGAAAACACTAAATTGAATGAAGAAATGAATGCGGAAAAAAATGACCACAAAATTTGAATTTGTAACTATCGAGCGTCAAGAGGAGAGATGACAATCAAAGAGGAAAGAAATGGGAACGAAAGAATGAGAAGTGGAGAAGTTCATGGGAACCAAGAAATCGCACTGAATCACCGATTTCGCAGAAGTGACGCGGGAAACGACAGTGTCCCGCCGGAGCCGTGCGTGCCTGTCCCAGAGGAGCCGGCCCCGCCCCCTTCGGCCCGCGTAACAAGTAATTGCAGCGGCGTGAGCGCTTGGTAGGGGCCGAGCGGTTCGGAAATAGCGCCGCTGAACTCGCGAGTGACCGGGGCTGTCCAGCGGCTGGGTGTTCGACGATTTCCGAGAACTCGGAACGGGACGAAGAACCATGACTGATGGTCGAGGGTTATTTCCTCAGTAAGGCGACCTTTTGATTGTCTTCACCATGGAAACCTTCCCAATCCTGATTTGCGAGCCAAAGTGGAAATCTTTCTGAAAGACGTTCAAAGGGGCAATTACATTAATGGCACTGCCAAAGCGGATCGGCTTTCTGCTCAACTGTTTTGCAGCACTTCACCCCCACATGGGATGCAACAGGCGTTTTTCAAGGCCCAAAAATTGCTCAAAGGCTTGAAGAAGTCTCTTGGATCTTCCAGGATCCATACCTACAGAGGGCTCGGGTATCACTTGTGCAGGCGCTTTTTTCTGAGCTAACCTGAATTTTTTTGAGAAAAAAAGGTCCAAAATCTCTCTAAGACAGAACAAGTACTACGAGCCATTGTTTCCATCCAAGGAGGGTAAGGTAATCTTGACGGTTATGCGATACCAGTAATGAGCTCATGTTGAGCCTCCATTGTTTGTCGAAGGACTTCTGCCGAGGCCTAATCGATTGAGTAGTGTGTGACAAAAGCTGACTGCAGTGATGTTTAGAATGACCAGCTAGACGGAGCTCTCTGCAGACCCTTCAAGAACCAGCTCAACCGTCAAAGGAATAATGGACGAATGTTGGTACAGAACAGGGTCGACCACTCGTTGGAATTTTCCCTAGGAGGGGAGGACTCGTATTCATTTTGCAATCATACGAAAAAAAAAACCATGTATTTCGGAGATATATGGGAAGAATTAGTGTTTGGAATGTTGGGGAACCTATTAAGAAATTTGGAGGTATTCTTGGAAATATTAGGTTGCTCCAAAATTTTTGAGGCACTTTAGAGGTATTGTTGTAAAAATTTTTTATAAGTATTGAAGCTTTCCAAGATCTTTGCAACTCTGCACACAAGCTCGCCCATCTGACAGTCTACCCTTCTCGTTTGCTTGTTTCTTTCTTTAGCTAGGATTCTTTCCTTGAAACCTACGTGTCTGAAGCTCGTTCCTTCATTGGGACTTCGATCAGTGGATCGGTCTTACGTTTGCTACTTTCAAAAAGGTTTTTACGACCCCCTCATTATAAATTTGCTTCATACGGACCCCTTTCTTTCTATCAACAGTTTTTATCCCAAAAAGAGGCTATGGAGGGGGGGGAGAAGATGGAGATGATCCACACTGGCATCCCTATAACTCAAACCAGGTACGACCCCCCCGCTTAGTACTTGTAGCAACATTTAGGGTTTGACCCTTGCTTCAGATTAGGCTTCTCCACGCGCCAGGCTATGTGGAGGGATTAACCAGAAGATAGCTGAGGGCACGTTCTCTCATTCTACGGTGCTCCGGTGGGTACCTCTACTCAGGGTTTCCTCCTTTTATTTGAAGATGATCCACACTCCAACCACTCCCGTGACTAATCTCGATGCTCTATCCGGCGCCATTGAAAAGGAATCTGAACAAAGTGGGCGCTATTTGTCAGAGCGCTTTTGGTGTGACAGGTCAGAGTACTGAGACATCTCGATAAAGTCGCTAAGGTTTGAAAATATGGAGTTTGTCTCTCACATGCTCTGAGCCCGAATCAGCTCTAAACCCGATCTGACATCATCATGTTCCTATTGGTTTCCCATAACACCTTCGAATGACCATCGCCATACTCACCGACGATGTGGACAGGGTGCAGTGTGCTAACATTTCCGCAAGCCGCAGTAGTTTAGCTTAAATGGTTTCAGGAACTCTGACAAAGCCCAACTCCCTCTGAATTCTAACTTCCTGAGTTGTTGGCGGGATACGAGAGGGGTTTTGCGTCGGGAACCGGCACCAACTCATACCAGTGTCAGTCTTGAAGACAGTCGTCGGCAGCTTGATGGCGACACCTTCAAACCGCAAGTCATGTAAGACAAAACCTATTTTTTCCTGAAGTCAGGTCTTTTGGTTCGGGCTTGTAGCACTAACCTTCCACCGAGGACGACCATCCGCTCTCCTTCTAAATCTGGAGAAGAAATCTTACTTGAATTAACATTGTATGTCAAAATCGACATCCAATATTTCTTCGATCAGAACTCTATGAAATTCTACAAGAGAGGCACTGAATACCCACCCTCGCATTGGTTATATGTTGGTAATAATGGTGATGTATACTGTGCTGAATAAATACATCAGAGAAATAAGATAAGTAATTGAATCGAAAACACACCAAAGGTTCTCAAAAATTATGGACCGACCTAATATTTTCGAACACAACTCTACTATGGCCCATACGACATCTTGAGTAGTCCTCTTCTAGAC
>MU895772.1:0-10935 GCA_036418205.1 Ostertagia ostertagi
ATAAATTTGTAAGTGATTCCGAAGTCGAGGTTGTTTATCTAGGTTTTCGCCTCATTACTCTCAATACTATAAATGTAATAGACATATGAGTTGAATACCAACTTGTCGATGACGTTGTCCGGGTAGTTGCTATAGCCGACAGCGTTCGCTCCTCTTAGAAGACATTGGAACGGAATATTTGGAATGAGCTGCCGAAGTGTCTCAAGTCGTTCCCATGGACATTCGTGCAGGAAACGCATGGAAACGTCAAAAGTCGCACCTGATGAAAGTAATCTTACAATCGTGCCAAAAACATTAAAACATCGATCACTGTATGTTATACCTCCCCAGTTCTCCATGGAATACAAGTGTGGGAATGCATGACTGACGAACGGCGCTATTCTCGCCATATCGTACGGTTCGAACTCGAGTTGCAAGTAACGACTGATGAGCATCTCTGCAAAATAAATATGTAGTTAACACTTGTAAGCTCTTCCAACGCTTTTTCGATAAACACACGACATTCTTTAAAAGCACAACTCGGACAAGAGTCGGGTGAACGATTCTTTTCGGTAAGTGGGATAGACCCTTCGAAGAACAATAACAGATAGCACTCCCATGCAGGGAAATGGCCCGATAAGTTCGCTAGAGCTTGAGGCAGTTTCAACAGCTTCAACTATCCCCGTCCACAGCAAGCTATGGTCTGGCCCCCTTTTGTCCCTTGCGCCCTCTCACCTCACCCTCGCCTCTCTCCTCTCCGCGCTCGGTTTTTTACTGCCCTAACACGGCAGCGTCGCGAAGTTGTTCAAGCCTTCAGTTGAAGCGCTTCCGACGGTTCTTTTTCGGTTTATCTACCGGTCCAGATCGCACCACTACTTTCACAGTCATGTGCAAAATCACACTAATTTGGTCCTGGGGCATCCCTTTAAAGCACAATTCCAGGTCGAATTGGTGAGGAACAGCGGTCGATTAATGAAATTGTGGACGCGGATGTCACTGAAAATGAAAAAAAGAAGCGATGCAAAGCGCCGATGAAGCCCTCAACAAGGAACCCTCCTCTCCCTTTTAAAATGAGGGAGGGGCGCGTTTGGACGAGTTGTCTGAGCTTGCTTGCTCCATGGCTCCACTAACCCGCGCGTATTTGAATTAGCCGCTATGCCGTAATCCACGTTGCGTGTCATGGGATATGCGCGAGGTATCTCTCGTCCATTAGCTCACATTAGCCGCCATTAGCTCACCCTAGTGAAAGCATTTGCGCGATTGTCGCGCAGCTTCAAGCAGTGACAACGGCAAACTGTGATAATCATCAGCTACCCTATCCCTACCCGCAGATTAGATTGTTCGAACGACCTCATGTAGGGTTGTTGCTATGAGTTCCCTTTTGCAATTGAACAACACTTCAAAAGTGATACCGGAAAGTAGTATCGGTGACCATGCATCCAGACGTGCGTCGTACTGCCCGTGCAAACGCCTCAGGACCGTCTTTGACAAGAACCTGTCGGAGACCTACGGGAGGTGGCGAACCTGTAATCTAAATTTCTTGGAAGAGGGACCAATTATAATGGACCATATATTTGTACCTGTGACACAATTGTAACGAAAAAATCCTTCCGAAACTCCAAACTACTACAATTTTTAGGACGGCGGAAAAGTCGTGTCTAGGCTTCTGTGCAAATCAAAGCTGATATGTTGCGGAAACTTTTCGCGACTATCATGCCACAGGTACAAGGAAGGTAACAGTGAAGATAAATTTCACAGTAAACGCTCCTTTGATACAGCTCTAAAGTTAGAACCTGACACCGACAACACAACCAGAAGAAACTCAAAAAGTGCGGATTACGCGTTTTGTTACCATAAAAGGGAACTAGTGTTCTCATAGAAGCAGGTATTTCTTAGAAAATGTATTTAATGAACTTCACTAGTGCCTACATTCATCTTCCGTTGACGCCGAGAATCCTGCAACAGTGCGACTCAATCATATATTGTTATCATTTGATAAAATCAAAACAGAGATGAGATTGATCAAGTCGCCAAAGGGAGTGCAATATTTTATTACTGCAAGAAATATTCTCATGCTCTTCTCTCATCAAAACAATGGTTTAACATACCAGAGCGAATAGCAGGTACCACTGGGTCGACGTAAGCCGGTTTGAGATCCGTAGCAAGAGGCGTTGTGGGCCATTCACCTGTTCATAGTGGTAATGGAATGACTACCTCATACAGCACTCTAGGATGTAAATATACCAAATAACCTTATGAAAGGCAGACCTGAACTTCTCCCAGGAAACTGAGCAACTTCTGAGCACGATTTTGACTTCGTCGGAATTCGAAAAGATTCGGGTGTTCGTCAATAAAGTAGGTGTCAACGGATGCATCGAGGAATGCCGGCTGTTGGAGGACGTTGAGCAGGAAAGGAATATTTGTCTGCAAAAACAGCGTTCTTTTCAGCAATAAGCTCAATAGGAAAGATACTCACCTTGACTCCGCGAATTCTGAATTCATTTAGGGCTCGAATCATTTTGGCACACGCGTTAGGATGATTACGAGCGGATGCAATGACCTAAACAGTGGAACTTGTATTTGTGAATATATTGCAGTAAAATTTTTACTCTAACTATGGAACATATTTATCCTAACCTAACCTAATGCTCATTCCGCAGATCGCGATGGGAAAGTTATCACAAGGATGTTGAATCATGGTCAAAAACATTGCTCCACCCAAAATTCCACCCAGATTGGGGAGTGTTACCGATCGCGCCACTGATTTACATTTGATGCAGCATAGTCGTGAGACTTTACAGTATACATTTGTCCGCAATCCCAAGATCGGGGATCATTTCGGGCTAACATAGCCTAGGAGGGCGAGGAATTGGTGGGGAAATGAAATGACGCATTTTGCTCGGCATTACGGATTTCCTTCCTCTAAGGATTATTGGTTCAACATAATGTATGCTATTACGAAGTTTTTAATAATTTGTTATACACTGGTGTGCAAAACTTAAGGACGGAAGTAACTTTCACATGATATCTCACTGCTAGTTAACCTAGGTGGACCAAATTTGGCACATATATAGAAGTAAATGTTGCGGTACAGTGCAGAGAGTTACTAACAGAAAAGCGCAAAGGGGCGATTGGAAAAGACATTTTTCTGCAAATACCCTGTCTGAAGCGGTCGATAGGTGAGGCTTCTCCAACTCATGGTAGACATTCAAAAGAGAGGAGCTGGTTCTTGATGGGGTGTATGAACACTACGGACTGCAAGGTATGCTCTGCTACGTGTTCCCATACAGGCCGTAAGATTAGTTAAGAGTTCTTGAGGAGAAGTGACCGATTCCTTGGAGACCGCGATTGACAACTGCAGGACTATTGTTGGCACATGGTCATGTGCTACAATAGCTCATCTGAATCCACGCCACACGTGCTCCATAGAATTAGACTGGAGGAAATAAATGGCTTCACCAATTACCGAAAATCCTCACTTTTCAAGAGTTTTCCACCCAGGCTGCTCGATACTCTCGCACACTGCCCTCCATACGATTGAAGCTGAGGGCAAGGGAACCCTTGGAAAGATGCACATGACAGAAGGGTACAACACCACAATCACGTTGATCAGAAAGTGTAACGCGATCATGAGTTGGGGATCAGTACGCCCCGACAACTTTATGCCTCCCCACATCATGCTAGACATGGACTACAAAACAAATCATGAACGATGGGTGGGGTAGGATGTACATGTTCTATTTTCCCATATGCAGGTAAGTCAGGAACATACTTGACATCTCGATGTTTGCTTTTGTCGGGAAGATACGCGATTTTTTCAATTCGGTGGTCCATCTCCAATGTCTCGGCTCGTACCAAATGTCCCAGCCGAGGCGTGGATTTCAAATGAATACAGGTATTGTTGATCGATGAGAGAGATCACTCCTAGGCGGTCACTGCGCCACTGTCCGGACTGGGATTACATGCCTTACAATCCTGATAAATGTTTTTGCAACTGCAGCATGTGACTGACGTGGGTCCATTTTTGCCTGTAGCAAAACCTAGCAATCACCTGCTGCTGCGGTTGTTCGTGACCCACAACCTCCTCTTCTTGGGACAGCAGTGGCTGCGGTCCACATTGCTTCTCATGCACAAAAAACAATGCTGTGGTTGACACAAAACTCCTGGACACACAACTTCCTTTTTTCAGTTTCCCAATGATTCTTCCTCGCGTAAAGTCACCCTAGTGTTGTCTCTGAGACTTGATGTAATCAAGAACACCACTACATTCCACAGTCACTTCTCCCTGCTTAGTTCACCCCTCTTGTCCTGCCCCACGATACCCATCGTTCTGGGTGGCCACCCCATTTAGGCTCCAGATTGAAGCCGGATGCAAGACATATGAGGCCCACTTCGGTGCCCATGACTGTAGGGCTTCTAGCATTATGCCCGTACAGTTTCATCCAATTCCATCTAATTGTTAATAAGTTAGGACAATTTATCTATCTGGTCCTTAAGTTTTGCACACCAGTGTATTTGCGCTTATGCCTGCATTCGTATTGGAAGTAAAGGATAAAGGATAAAGCATTTGCCGTTGATCAATCCCTTTTTGGGATGCGGCACGCATTCTACTTCCATTTGTACATTCGTAGTGGCGTTTGAATGCGATGTGGCCTATACAATGACTTGCGGGGGCCAGCCGATGTACAAGTCAGTGTTTTTTATCCTCCCAGACAAGTCTGGTACCAATTAACCGACCCCGGAGGGATGGAAGGCTTGGTTGGCCCGGGCGACTCACGACCCAGGATTTGATCCCCGGACCGCTCGCGTGGTAAGCGTGCCACTTGTCCACTACACCACTTCCGCCCTATTTTATTGGAGTTACACTTATTTATATCTGCACTCTACGAAGTTTCCGAAATTGTTCGCCAAAATTCGTAATTGAGACTCATTTTCGAGGTATCATAAGTGTTTTGATATTAAGCTTAAAGGCAAAGGTCGGGCTCAGGCACGCTAGAGAAGTAATTCCCGTGCCTGGAGGTTGTATGTGGGTAGCTGCACACATTGCAGCAACTTCCCACCTTGAAAAACGTCGTTAAGCCCCCGGGGCCGTCGGTTTCAATCCGGGACCGCCTGTCAATCCGGGACCGCCCACCTCCGGAAGTGGTGCGTGGCTGGCATAACGTGTGAAATCAGCTAGGTTGATTGCCGTATCAACCGATAGAACGACTGACATCTCCAGAAAACTTGTTTGTACGTGCCTCTTCCCCCCTCCTTCACTGCTAGTGGGAAAGAGGGTTTTGTTAACGGCCTTGTCGACGGTTTTTCTCAGTTTTTTCTCCACTGTCGTTCCACTTCGCATCTCTATACTCAGTTTCAATCGCCATAATACCCCCTTATTGAGCCCGACTTTTGCCTTTAAGTGCTATACATATGTACCTTCACAAGAAGGGAGTCGTAGAAGGGAGAGATTATGGAGCCAGCGAATGCGGAAGCCGAATCAAGACGAATTCCCATACCTTCTCCGGATCGGAATACCTTAACGAAGTTTTCTTTCAAGACTTCATCATCGGAAAAAAGGGGAAGTCGCCGGACCTCTATTCTGCCTGAGTCTGGCTGGAAGCCTCGTGCAGGATCTTCCGTGGTGACACGACACTGAATAGCAGATCCATGAGGTATTATAAGATCCTGAGTCAGCTTGAGATCAGCTAGCGTTTTTCCTTCGGCTACTCTTATTTGAGCTTGCACAAGATCCACACTTAAAGGACAAATTTGATTTTTGATTTTAAAAAATGAAGTGGCCAAATGAAGTGTCACAGTCACCTACCCGGTAATTTCCTCGGTTACGGTGTGCTCTACTTGTAGCCGAGCATTCACCTCGATGAAGTAGTAGTTGCCTTTCTGGTCAACCAAGAACTCCACGGTACCTGAAGAACAAGAATGGGAGAAAGTATCTTCGAGAAATGTAATGGCACATTCCGTGATAGGATCACTGGAGGAATTCCTCTCTCAAAGAAGTTCGCTGGTTCCACAAATGCAAAGAAAGGGCAAATTTCGCAACTCTCACCGCCTTAACAGCGGATTCTACGGTGGAAAAGTAGCCATTGGAAATTAATTTAGAGATGGCAGTGATACAGGAAAGAAGAAAAACCATGAAAAAGGCCTAGAACCCGAGAAATGGGACCCCTTCCTTGCCCGTTGATTTGCGCATTGATGCGACTCTCATCGGTGCTGCCCTCTTCAACGCTAACGCTCTCTCTGCTAAACGGCTAGAGACTCAGACACGAGACGACGCGAGAGGGGCGTACCGGCCAATAGCGCGCCAACGGGCCACGGGGAAGGCCATGCTAGATTGGCGGAGGCACATATTTCGATGCGAATTGCGGTTCGGTCCATACTTACAAAACCGGGCGGAGCTCGTCTCCACTAGCTAGGTTTTTCCTCCTTCGATCGTCGTCCTTATCGTAAAATCCTCTTTTAGAATGGGCGTTGAGGCTCAGCATTTGCAGCTGTGGTCACATCAAGCAACAGGCACACCCAGTGTCGCGCTGACCGCTGTTTCGCTCCCCACTATGCTCTCTCGTCTCCGTTTGCGTTCTCTCTCCTTGGCGCCCAGTGCCTTTTTACAGCGTTTGTCTGTCAGACCCCAATACCGCCCAAAAAGGCCTTATTAAGGGCTACTTCAGTGATTTCATTCTTCCTTCCTCTCCAATGGCAAGTCAATCAGCAGCTACTGTTTCAAAATTGGATCCTACTAGTACATCAATACATTTATCCCGTTTCAGCCACCCCTTCGCTAATCGCGAAAAGAAAGTCCACGATCGAAAGCTCCGATGAACATCAATATACGGGGTGGTCCAAAGTTATGAAGACCGCGTGCGCGCGCAGTCATATCCACTTTTTTCCGTATCGCTCCATTTTCAATGCTGGTGGTCCTGTTGGCACTATATGAAACGGTACGATGTCTTCTTCCTAATGAAACCAAGTTTCATGAAGTTCTCAAAACTAGTGAAATAACTACTTCACTTTGAGTCAGTCCTCAAATTGAACTCACTAGGGGCTCTGGCACGTTACATCTAGCAGCAGTCTAACCTATCAGAGAAGCGCCTTTATGAGCAACGAAGCACTAGAGTTCGGGCTCAAACAAGTTGGAATCACCCAGATGGAAAATTCGGGGGGGACTGGCGGAACTTTTGACAACAAAAAGAAAAATTTGTTTAAAGCGCGCGAGCCGAGCGGAGAGAATGTTAGTCAGGGATGGCAGCAGACTGAGGTCTACCCTTGGTCGGAGCTTTCGTTAACCCATACGAAAAATTTATGTGATACCCAACAGCCAAACGGCTAAAAGGAGCGGTCCAGGCGGCACCTCTAGGGGCATAGAAAGCCACACGAGTAGTCTACGTGGGACTTCTTACAGGACCGAGCACCCAAGAATAAAGCAAAAATCTTCCAAAAAGCGATTTTTCGAGTTCTTCGCTTTCGAAAAATTGTTACAATGGAACCATCCACCTAATAGCTCTAGATTTCTGGTGAGTGGTTGCCACCCTGGAGGCACATGTGCCAATAAGATGCATGCACGAAAAGTGGATTGCCCTGATAAAGGCCCAGGAGCAGAAAGGCTGGGAGAAACAGCTTGCGGACTGGCGCCTTTATGTGTGGTGCGATTTCGCACGCCGCATCCACCACCTCACCGGAAGCTCGTGGTCTAACCCGGGCAGAGTGGGCAGATCTGCGCATTCTGATTACTGGAATTACTTTGAGGGGTAAGAGTGCAAAAAACGGTGCGCAGGCAAGCTTGTGATCTGTTCCATACAAGCTACTTTATTGCGTCTTCAACGATACAATGTCTTGATCCCATAATTGTGGAGGCGCGACCGTGTAAGAGGATGGACATGCACAGGAGAAGGAGAATTGTACCGTACCTGCGTCGGGCGTTTTGGATAACGACGTGTTGGGCAAGGCGTAGCAGCCGTCGTCAGATCTTTTCTTAAATCTTGACAGTGCGGGAGCTGGCGAGGCAGGAGTCTCCACCTACGTGTGAGGTGATTTGGTCAGCCATTAGCATTCGCTCAGCGGCGTAGAGTATTCCGTACTGTGTGGATGGCCTGCCGGGTGTGCAGCAGAAAGACAGGTCTCGGCGCGTCCGTAAGTCCAGCGGTGGACAGATTCTCATAATTTCAGCTCATAAACAAGTGTGTGTTAAAGAAGTTCAAAAATGTAAGACAAAAATTGTTCTCAGTACCACAACGGCGAACGGATGAGAAATGTGGTCATGCCGTATGTAGAAGCCACACAGCATTGAGCAGTGGAGCAGAAGTAGGAAAGAAGAATGTAACGTCTTGTAGAATACGGGGGGCGGGCGGGTCGAAAATACAGCCCATTCATAGCAGAGAATTGAACAGCCACGCTCGGCGGACGTGGAGGCAGCACAAATAGCATACGGTGGTAGAAGAAATAGCAGCAAGAAACACCAAGGAGCAGAGTCTTTCCTCGGCTACAGCTTACAAATCAGCACATTGCAGCAGCTATTTGGAGAAAGAAATGGCAATGGTAAGCTAGAGCAGTGGAAGGAGGTAGTTCGAAATCCATCACGAGCTCCTTAAAGGGTCGTCTCTAAACCATCAGACACTTCGCTATCGCGGGGAAACCTCACGTCGGGCCGCTCCCTGCATAAAATGTCACGAAGGTGAGTGATTCTCCCACCCCCTCCCCTCCTATCTAGGAAAACCAGGGTAATAACAGTAGAGAAATTTTTCGATAGTGGAAGCTGCAGCGAGCGGAGAAGAATGACCTCGAAGAAAGGATACTGCGAGCTGATCTCCCAGACTCTCGCAGACCAGTCCAGCAAAAAATACAGTATTATGACCGAAGTCATCATGATGCACAAGGGAAGCAGTTGTTGAGCCCCGAGGAGAGACAGGGCAGGGCTGCTCGGGAGCGAGCTGAAGAAAGATCATACAAAAGCTGGCGAAAGATGAAGCTGAAAAATGTGATTGGTCCAGATGTGGAATATATGGCACTCGGAGAACAGCGAATAAAGTGTTTTACCCGATCCCTCACCACAATGACTGCAAAGAGAAGGATGTCACATGAGTGGAAAAACTACAATTTTTGAAAAAAACCTAAACTTCGAGATCAGGGCCAAAGAGCAAAAACAAGTTTGAGGGAAACTATGGAAGCCAAGAGCACGGCGGATACTTCAAACAAGAGATTGTGGTAACATCTAACAAGCCGTAGGACCCTACAAGGGCACCACAACATGGATAGAACGTGTTTTTTCTTGAGTTTCTGTAAAGCCCACCATTAAATGAAGGTTCCTTAATGGTTTTTCCATCAGAGCAAATATTTCCAGTGAGTGCGATGTGGGAGACACCCATTGGAACTGATAATCAGTGTATTCTACTGCTGCACTATTTGTTTGGTTTCAGATGATATGAGGGAAAGTTCGACATATCAGCAAAGGTTTGAAAAGTTCTCATTCTCCTTCCATCAAAAATCGAGCTGTGAATAGGATGTGGATGGCAGAAAAGACGTCAATTGGGATTTAAGGGGGGGGGGACGCCTCTCGAACTTTGTCTCGTAACGAGTTCCAATGAATGAGAGCGATCAAAATCTTCTCGACAAACCTAAAAGTTGTACTTCAATATGACGAGGTCGCTCCACAAACTTCTCCACGAATAACGATCCATCTCCGAAAGCGGCTTGCGCCTCGGAGAAAGCGCGTCGGAACGACTCTTCAACCTGAAATATGTAGCTGTACAATATGCCATAGCCACCCTAAGCTAGGAAAACTACATCTTCGTAGGTTCTGTGCTAACAACAACAACAACTGATTGATAAATGAATTGATAACGAAAAATGGGCACATTCACGCTTTAATCCTCGAAAATTGAGGCAGACTTTTATCGAAATTTGCCCAAGTTGGTGGATTTGGCTAGAAATTTGCCACCGGAAGTTGCTAGACCTGTGGAATACTAACCTAACATTTGTTTAGCGCTACAGGTGCCGGCGCTAAAAAGCGCCAGAGATCACCAAATTTGTCGTCAGAGGTAGCTAGTCCAGTAGAATAAGTATATCACATCAGTTCGATGAGAGTGAGTACGTATCCTCCACTACGGGTGCCGGCCCAGAACTGATGTGATGGTGCAGGCGAGGGCCCGCGCTTTCCCCTAAACTGGTGTGATATTCGTGTTCTACGGGTCGAAAACCCCTGAAGACAAGTTTCTAGCCAAATCCACAGTCATGGACGAATTTCGATCAAAATCCGGCTCAGTTCTTAAGGAGTGGGGCAGTAAAGGGTAAATAGTGCCAAAAAATCTGACATTACTTATGCAGAGCTTATAAACTTAATTCTTCAACGTGGTCAACTCTGCGCATGCCGCGCCCTCCACCACCGTAAGCAGCCTTCAAGATAATGGGAGTTCCATACTGCTTGGCGAACTCGACAGCTTCTTCCGCCGTAGTAATTGGTCCTGGGGTTCCAGGAACTACTTGCACACCAGCTTCAATAGCCGCTTGACGTGCTGCCACCTAAACATGAAATTACTTGCTTAACGAACGCTCGAAAGAGAACTCAAATGCTTTACGAACATGATCTTTAGGAGCTTAAGGCATTTTCTGTGGCTAGTAATTGTTGAAAGATACCTTGTCTCCCATGCGTGCCATAACATCCGGACTTGGGCCAATGAATGAAATCCCCGCATGGATACAAGCACGTGCGAAGTCGGCTCGCTCGGATAAGAAACCGTAACCAGGATGAATCGCATCCACGTTGTGCTAGGAAAAAACTATTTGTGCTTTTTCTAGCTGAGTTTTTTTTCGTGAATCCGAGAAAAAGAAGGACCTGTAGAGCGGTGTCAATAATCTTGATCTATAGTGAGATATGCCGCAACAGGCGGAAGTCCTTTACCGACTAAGTAACCTTCGTCTGCCTTCAATCGATGCATCGAATGCTTATCCTTAAAAAATAATCATACA
>MU895781.1:0-27389 GCA_036418205.1 Ostertagia ostertagi
GATCTGGTCCGGTGCCCTTCCACTTTTCGTTTGTCGGATAGCTTGTGCTACCTCTGATTCAAGAACTCTCCATTCTTCCTTGTTAGATGCGTCGTTATCACTTTCGAATGACGTCGGATACGGTTCTACGTGCACCTTAGTGGAAAACAAGTTTTGGAAGAATATTTGAATCTCCTCTTCTATATCTTTGCGATTCCGTATGACAGTACCATCCGCTTTCGTCAGATATTCAGGGATCATAGTCTTCAGGCGAGTGCTTACAAATGTTCTTTTGATGCTTGTTGCTTTCTCAGCTGCTTCTCTTGCTCTACGTGCAGCGTATTCACGGTAATCGTTTTTTACCCTGTAGCGAATAGCTTTGTTGAGCACAGTCCGAGCCACGTGGGTCATATTTTCTCCTAATTCTTTTCTCGTCGCCAACATTCGCATGGTAACATCACTTAGCCGCTCACGTGGTTTACTCCTTACACGTTGGGATGCATTTTTTATAAGAGTTTGGATTGCAGATATTACTTTTTCGTATCTGGTATGTACATTTCCTGTTCCTCCGGAAAAGTCAACAGTGGGAGCGAGCGCTTTCAGTGTTTCATCAGAGAGCTCATATCGATATCGTCTGGAATGATATGCAGCTAAACGCCTCCGCTCTTCTTTCAACTTCAGCACTAGTGTTGCTCGAACTAAGCGATGATCTGACCCAATGTTGAAGTGTGATTCTCCGATGACTCCGACATTATGGAAAAGTCGCATGCAGTTCGTCAAGAAGAAGTCGATTTCGTGAAACATTTGCCGGTTTGGAGTGTGGTACGTCCATCTACGACCAGAACGTTTTTGGGAGTATGAGTTAGCTACTCTTTCGCAGAACTCAACTAGCATTTCTCCTCGATCATTTCGTCCTGGAAATTACGGTCCCACAAAATTTTCTTCAGATGCACCTCGACCCAGGTGTGCATTGTAATCACCAGCGCACACGACATATGTTCCTCTCGGGGAGCTGTTTATTGCATTATCGAGAGCGTCATAGAATTCTTCCACCGCGTTGTTATCATAGGCCCCTGTTGGTGCGTATACTGACAGTATCTTCATTGTTTTTCCTCCGCCCAATTCGACTACAAGCATCGCAATCCGTTCGGAAAAGTTTTTGTAGTCGCTGATCATCTTTGTTAAATGTGGTGCTATGATGAATCCAACTCCACCAACTTTACCACTCAGTGATCCGGCTCCCAATATAACTTCGTGACCTGTGTGCCACCTCCATGTTCCCGCTGCGTATCTCATCGTTTCTTGTACACATGCCACGTCTACTGCACACTTGTCCAATTCGGAGATCAACTGGTCTATCGCGGCATCATTGACAAGACCTCTGAGTGTTGATGGTAGCAATGTTCAAAAAACGGTTTGGCAGATCGCTTGCCGTGAGATTTCTCCCCCTCTGCCGTTGTCCTCTCTGCCATGAAGGACGGTGGCCGCACGGGACTGAGGGTACTCCTTTTAGAACTTGACTCATAGATGCTGGTGGCCTGGACATCCCCCACCGCCTAGCCAAAACTGGCGGTAATCCACTGCCGGAAGTGGACTGTCCAAGAGGGGCCCGTTTTTAGCCTCACTCGACACGTCGTTGCTCCGGCGACAACGAGTGATCTTTCCATCGAGTGAGTTTACACCATCCCACCACTTTGAGGTAACGGGGCTAGGGATGGTGTTAAATACATACACCACCATAATGGTCAAAACATTGCTCTTCAGCGTGCAACTTCAGGTTGGGCCGCTCAGAAATCCCGAGTCTTTGGGACGAAAAGCTCGAAGAGGTTGACTCCGAGTAGGTTCGGATCATCGCACTGCCAATAGTTTCGACGGCAACAGAGGCGTATGGTAGTATGTCTCTACCAGATTTGCTGAACACACTAAGTGGGTCAGATCATCCCATAACGAGCTCATGGGAGACTTTTCCTGGACCTTCTTCGTAATTCGTGGGCGAGCGTTGCCGACATAAAGTAAAGTTTCTCAGATTTTCCGGGCACCATGCCGGGAACCGAATCCACTTGCCAACATTATTGTTCACCAATAGCAGTGGACTTCGTTGGCAGCAGCTCGTGAGCGAAACATTTGCAGCCTCATGAGCTTTCAAAGTTGCCTCCCAGGTTACTGTTCTCGAATCGGCGTTGCAATCCTTTGTTCTACGCATCCGAGCCAGTCGTGCTTTCGCGTGCGGTTTATCTGAGGATCCCACTTCTTGTTACCACCAACAAAGTTGGCGGATCAAGCGATAGACGGCGGCAAATCAAAATGTCCATGCAAAATTTTATCGTCTCAATAGCCTGTGGTCAGTCAGATCACAAAATATCCTTTCGCCATAATTTCACTTCTTTTGAGGCGATATTGAGGAGCGGCCACTTGTGCTCTGATAGCATTGAATATGGCTAGTTGTCCTGCGTTTAAAGTACCTCTCCGATCGACTACATTCGTCAGTGAGGATGGCAGGCCGACCAGTTCGAGGTTTTTTCTCAAGTGTCTGAACTTCGGCATTCAAATAAATTGGCAGCTGTGAAAGGTAGTCCTGGAGGTCCATCACAACACGTAGGCTTCTATCTGCGTTGCTTCAGTCGGCACTTTATATGAGGCATATAACAGTAGCTCGAACATACCTTCAGTGAAAGGCGATTTTCAAGCTTCAAACGCTGCGAAATGCTATGGGAAGAGCATTACCTACCGCTCACATGCATTTAACAGAGAATCTTTCAAAACGATTCCTAAAGATCTTACAAGATGAAAAGGAAAATGCGCAGATTTTTCCAACGACCTAATACTATTTTTATAGCCACATGTTGCTATTTCTCACAAAATCCATGTTCCTAGGCTTCTTACTTCTTACTTCTCGACCGCTATTCGTCCCGGGCACGCCAGAAACGCAGGTAAATAAAGAAATCCGTGCCCGGGTAGAGCATGATTACAAGGAATACGCCGCCCGCAGAGCATGCGAAGCAGCCGAAGAATTGACAAGCGTCAAAAGGGCCTATCGGGAGATCAGACTGAAGACCACTTGCCCCGATTCTCTGGCCAGGCCTGACGGTACCGTAACATACAGCCAAGAGGAGATGGCCGAGCTGATTTGCAACTTTTACAGCAACCTCTTTGGCAGTCAGGTAAAGGTGGAGCCTACCGAGAAACGATGTGACGGATCAGACGAAGGTATTCCACCGATCCTACGAGCAGAAGTGCTAGCTGCTCTTGGCCAGATGAAGAAGGGCAAGGCACCGGGACCAGATCGTGTGAGAGTGGAGAGTCTCTCCATGCTGGCTGAGGAGATAGTGGACCCTCTCCGCGTGTTGTTCGACCGCATATTGCGCGAAGGAGTAATCCCGAGCGCTTGGAGGGGCTCTACTACGCTGCTCATTCACAAGAAAGGACCGCAGCACGATCTTAACAACTTCCGCCCAATATGTCTCCTGTCCCAGGTGTTGAAGGTCTTCTCCCGCCTTGTCCTCAACAGAATACGCCGTTGCATCGACGAATACATGAGTGTAGAACAAGCCGGGTTCCGTTCATGCTTCTCCACTATTGACCATATTCATGTAATATCACAGCTGACGGAACGTTGCCGCGAGTACCGCACCCCACTGTGTCTTCTGTTTATCGATTTCAAAAAGGCCTTCGACACAGTGGAGCATGAGAGTGTATACAACGCCATGCGCGAGTGCGGTATCCCCGATCCTACTATATATAATATAATGCTAAGTATGTCTGTCTGTGTGTGTGTGTCTGTCTGTACGTACGTCCGTCTGTCACGAAATTCATAGCGCGCTTCGCTGCAGGCATGGAACGCTGTATTTTGAGTATGGTGTAGGGGGTGGGACGGCAACATATTTGGTGGGGTTTATAAAGTGATACCGACTGATAAGATCTGATAAGAGGCGCCAAAACGCCAATTTCATGATATTCATAGCGCGTGTCCCAGCAGTGGTGGAGGCGTTGGTTCCAAGAAGTGATGTACAGCGTGGGACGGGAACATATTTGGTGGGGTTTAGAAAGTGATACCCACTGATAAGACATGAAGAAGGCGCCAAAACGCCAATTTCACGAAATTCATAGCGCGTGTCCCAGCAGTGGTGGAGGCGTTGGTTCCAAGAAGTGATGTACAGCGTGGGACGGAAACATATTTCGTGGGTTTAGAAAGTGATACCCAGTGATAAGAACTGATAAGCGCCGAAACGGCAATGTTGGTTCCACTAGTTCATGCGCGCGTCCCCGCAGCAGTGGGGGGGTGTTCTCAAACATGATATAGGGGTGGGGACGGGAACATACTTGGTGTGGGCTTCAGAAAGTGATATCCAATGATAAGATCTGATAAGAGGCGCCGAAACGCAAGTTTTCCAAAATTCATAGCGCGCGTCCCAGCAGCAGTGGGGGGGGGGTGGTTCCAAGAAGTGATGTATAGCTGACGGAACATTTACATGAGACAGGAGTGATAGGGGCTTATTAATTACATACATAAGTTATGTAGGAACATATGAATCGCTTAAAACCGTGGTTCTAGATAACGCATTTCACTTCAGAATCATCTCATTGCGTTGTTGTCATCAACATAAAATACCGTTCGACCGCTATATTCCCAAAATCCCTAAGAATGTATGATGGATGTTTAGCGATATACGATATTGGGTATTTCTATTGCAAAATCATTGGCATCAATATTATTCGACCGCTAAATCATCCTGACATCCAATGCATGGTGGCTGTTTACAGACACCACTGTAGCTCCGCACTCCACCGCGCGTATCAGACGGTTGGTTAAAAATGGGCATTCTGTAGAAGGCCAGCTAACGCATTTCACGAAGAAAGTTATTGTTTAGCGGCAGAACCTAACGCTCCTCCGGCTGGCCAGCTTTACGGAGCCCTTCCGTGTCATGCACGCGATAGTGTGCGAAGCTAAACTGGTATTTTAGAATCACGCGGCAGTGCAACACGGACTGTTATACTGATATCAAACTCATAAAAACACCGGTCCGTGTTCAAATCCGGCGCGGCGTCAGACAAGGCGAGGTTACGTCCCCGAACTTGTTCGCTATTGCGCTCGAGAACATCATGAGGCGAATCTCGTTGCCCGGAGGAGTGAACATCGACGGCGTTCGCTTAACGCATCTCCTCTTCGCTGATGACTGTGTTCTGATAGGCGAGGACCCCGCCGACATTGCGCAATCCCTGAGCCTCATCAGGCAGGAAGCCGGCAAAATCGGACTACAAATTCATCCCGGCAAGACTCAGTGGATGCACAACGAACAAGTTCAGTACCAGCCGATCCTCCTAGAAGGCCAGGAGATCGAGCGAGTCTCCTCTTACGTATATCTCGGTAAAGCGGTCAACATGAATAACGATCTCACGCTCGAGATTAGCCGACGCCGCAGAGCGGGCTGGACCGCGTTCAATAAACTTCGAGATGTACTAACTTCTAAGCACGTCGACCCCGGGTCAAAGCTCACGTCTTCAACTCGCATGTTCTTCCCGCGATGACCTACGGGGCGGAGACGTGGAGCACCACAGTCTCTGAAGAGGAGAAACTCGCAGTCACTCAGCGAGCCATGGAGAGGGCCATGTGCGGGGTAACGCTCCGAGACCTCGTATAACTTTCTTCCTGGGATCCTCATTGCCGCTCCGAACCCAATGACACCATCCGCGCTCGTACGATGGTGAAGGACGTCGTCGATGCCATCTATAATTCCAAGCGGAGGTGGGCCGGTCATGTGGCTAGACTTACCGATGATCGCTGGACGAAGAGAGTGACTGACTGGTACCCAAGGGGAAAAACAAGGCCCAGAGGCAGACCCCCCACCAGATGGGCAGACCCTCTCGTGAAGATGTACGGCCAGTTGTGGCGCAGAAGAGCCCGAAGCAGAGCGACCTGGAAGATGTGCGACCTGCGTTTCTGGGGCGTGCCCGGGACGAATAGCGGCCGAGCCACAAGAAGTAGAAGCCTAGGAACATGGATTTTGTGAGAAATAGCAACATGTGGCTATAAAAATATTAGGTCGTTGGAAAAATCTGCGCATTTTCCTTTTCATCTTGTAAGATCTTTAGGAATCGTTTTGAAAGATTCTCTGGTAGATGCATGCATTTTACGTAAGTAATTCTCTTACCCATAGCATTTCGCAGCGCTTGAAGCTTGAAAATCGCCTCCCACTGAAGGTATGTTCGAGCTACTGTTATATGCTCATATAAAGTGCCGACTGAAGCAACGAGATAGAAGCCTACGTGTTGTGATGGACCACAGGACTACCTTTCACCAGGCTGCCATTATATTTGAATGCCGAAGTTCAACGACACGTGAGAAAAACATACCCTTGAACTGGTCGGCCTGCCATCCTCACTGACGAATGTAGTCGATCGGAGAGGTACTTTAAACGCAGGACAACTAGCCATATTCAATGCTATCAGAGCACAGTGGCCGCTCCTCAATATCTCCTCAAGAAGAAGTAAAATTATGGCGAAAGGATATTTTGTGATCTGACAGACCACAGGCTGTTTAGACGATAAAAAATTTTCATGGGAATTTTGATTTGCCGCCTACCTCTCGCTTGATCCGCCAACTTTGTTGGGTATTAACAAAAAGTGGGATCATCGCATGGACCGCACTCAAAGGCACGAGTGGCTCGGATGCGTAGACAATCGACCACAATGCCGATTCGAAAACATTAACCTGGGAGGCGACTTTGAAAGGTCATAAGGCTGCAAATGTTTCGCTCACGAGCTATTGCCAACGAATTCTACTGCTATTGCTGAATAATGATGTTGGCACGTGGATCGGTTTTCCCCAACATGGTACCTGAAAAATCTGAGAAACTTTACTTTATTTCGGCCACGCTCGTCCCCGAATCACGAAGAAGGTCCAGGAAAAGTCTCCAGAACGATGTTTTGATGAGCTCGTTATGGGATGATCTGACTCACTTAGTGTGTTCAGTAAATCTGGTAGAGACATACTACCGCACGCCTCTATTGCCGTCGAAACTATTGGCAGTGCGATGACACGAACCTGCCTCGGAGTCAACCTCTTCGAGCTTTTGGTCCCATAGACTCGGGATTTCTGAGCGGCCCAACCTGAAGTTGCACGCTGAAGAGCAATGTTTTGACCATTATGTGTGTATGTATTAACACCATCCCTAGCCCCGTTACCTCAAAGTGGTGGGATGGTGTAAACTCACTCGATGGAAAGATCACTCGTTGTCGCCGGAGCAACGACGTGTCGAGTGAGGCTAAAAACGGGCCCCCCTTGGACAGCTCCACTTCCGGCAGTGGATTACCGCCAGTTTTGGCTAGGCGGTGGGGGATGTCCAGGCCACCAGCATCTATGAGTCAAGTTCTAAAAGGAGTACCCTCAGTCCCGTGCGGCCACCGTCCTTCATGGCAGAGAGGACAACGGCAGAGGGGGAGAAATCTCACGGCAAGCGATCTGCCAAACCGTTTTTTGAACATTGCTACCATCAACACCAGAGGTCTTGTCAATGATGCCGCGATAGACCAGTTGATCTCCGAATTGGACAAGTGTGTGCAGTAGACGTGGCATGTGTACAAGAAACGATGAGATACGCAGCGGGAACATGGAGGTGGCACACAGGTCACGAAGTTATATTGGGAGCCGGATCACTGAGTGGTAAAGTTGGTGGAGTTGGATTCATCATAGCACCACATTTAACAAAGATGATCAGCGACTACAAAAACTTTTCCGAACGGATTGCGATGCTTGTAGTCGAATTGGGCGGAGGAAAAACAATGAAGATACTGTCAGTATACGCACCAACAGGGGCCTATGATAACAACGCGGTGGAAGAATTCTATGACGCTCTCGATAATGCAATAAACAGCTCCCCGAAGAGGAACATATGTCGTGTGCGCTGGTGATTACAATGCACACCTGGGTCGAGGTGCATCTGAAGAAAATTTTGTGGGACCGTAATTTCAGGACGAAATGATCGAGGAGAAATGCTAGTTGAGTTCTGCGAAAGAGTAGCTAACTCATACTCCCAAAAACGTTCCGGGTCGTAGATGGACGTACCACACTCCAAACCGGCAAATGTTTCACGAAATCGACTTCTTCTTGACGAACTGCATGCGACTTTTCCATAATGTCGGAGTCATCGGAGAATCACACTTCAACATTGGGTCAGATCATCGCTTAGTTCGAGCAACACTAGTGCTGAAGTTGAAAGAAGAGCGGAGGCGTTTAGCTGCATATCATTCCAGACGATATCGATATGAGCTCTCTGATGAAACACTGAAAGCGCTCGCTCCCACTGTTGACTTTTCCGGAGGAACAGGAAATGTACATACCAGATACGAAAAAGTAATATCTGCAATCCAAACTCTTATAAAAAATGCATCCCAACGTGTAAGGAGTAAACCACGTGAGCGGCTAAGTGATGTTACCATGCGAATGTTGGCGACGAGAAAAGAATTAGGAGAAAATATGACCCACGTGGCTCGGACTTTGCTCAACAAAGCTATTCGCTACAGGGTAAAAAACGATTACCGTGAATACGCTGCACGTAGAGCAAGAGAAGCAGCTGAGAAAGCAACAAGCATCAAAAGAACATTTGTAAGCACTCGCCTGAAGACTATGATCCCTGAATATCTGACGAAAGCGGATGGTACTGTCATACGGAATCGCAAAGATATAGAAGAGGAGATTCAAATATTCTTCCAAAACTTGTTTTCCACTAAGGTGCACGTAGAACCGTATCCGACGTCATTCGAAAGTGATAACGACGCATCTAACAAGGAAGAATGGAGAGTTCTTGAATCAGAGGTAGCACAAGCTATCCGACAAACGAAAAGTGGAAGGGCACCCGGACCAGACCAAATCCGACCGGAGCACTTGAAATGCCTGCAAGAATTTCTCACGAAACCATTAGCCGACTTATTCACATCCACAAAAGGATCGCGTGATATTCTGGCCAATTATCGCCCAATCGCACTTCTATCGGCAATGCTCAAAGTTTTCTCACGCGTCATCCTGAATCGTATTCGTCGGAACCTTAATATTAACACGTGCAGAGAGCAAGCCGGCTTCCGCGAAGGATATTCCACTATTGACCAGATTCACGTGATCACCCAATTGACGGAAAGATGTCGAGAATACCGAATCCCTCTATGCTATCTCTTCATTGACTTCAAAAAAGCATTCGATACAGTTGAACATCAGGCGGTGATAAACGCCCTCATTGCTTTCGGAATTTCTCGAAGATATGTCGAAGTGATACGGCAGTGCAATACGAGTTGCTACACTGATGTAAACTTACTTGGAAATCCGATTCGTGTCAATATGCAACGCGGCGTACGACAAGGCGAAGTCATTTCTCCAACGCTATTTTCTGCTGCTCTCGAACTCGTGATGCAAAGAGTTGAATTGCCCTGCGGCATCGATATAGATGGCGAAAAACTCCAATATCTGATGTTTGCAGACGACATCGTGCTAATCGGTAACGATCCGGATACGCTCGAGGACTCATTGAAGATGAAGTAAATTCGTGCCTCCACGTGATATGGAAATGCATTGACATTATCTTTGCTTTCTTTACAGTATCACTGCTTCCTTTCGACTCTCTCTCCAATTTCTGTTTTCGGGGCGCAAAACCGACAATTTAGAGCCGAGTTTTTTTTTAAAGAGAGTTTACTTTTCAGGATCCACGTCCTCATCACATCTTTCTCAATTGCATTGACAGTACTTTCAGGTGATGTCACAAGGGAACTCTACCTTCTGTTTAAAAAGAGCAAGAAATTCTTCGAACGCTTATAACAATGGCTCCAGTACGCTGTGCTCAAGCCATCTATACGAAGTTATTACGAACTGACCCATCCTTCACAAGACGACCACGGACACTTCCAAAATCTTCGTAGATGCGTTTGTTGCAAATATTAGGTTGTCGTGAGAGTTTCACGCATTTGGCAACTTTTTTTCCGAAGTTGTTTTCTTCTTGAGCCAACAATTGTTAAATACAATACCTTGAATACCTTGATGTCCGCTCTTCAAGGATTGTCTCGCCATCCTTGCAGGACGCATCTATGCCATTCTTCTCGATTTCTTGCCATTTGTTGCCATCTCTGTCCAAATAATTTCCTAAAAGGATCACTCCACCTGGCTGGGGGTCTCCCTTGCGGTCTTTTGACTCCGCGGGGATACCAGTTGGTCACTCGGGATGTCCAACGGTTATCGTTAAGACGAGCAACGTGTCCTGCCCAACGCTTTTTGGAGTCATATATAGTCTCGATTACATCTTTCACTCCTGTCCGCCTTCGAATTTCACTAGCAGGAATTTTGTGCATTAACGTCACTGCGCACATTGATCGTTCCATTGCTCTTTGAGTTGACGCCAGTTTTCTCTCTTCTTCTTTGATTGTGCTCCACGTTTCACTACCATACACCAATGCCGTCAACACATGGGTGTTGAACACTCGAGCTTTGATTCGAGCGTCGAGCCGCCTGTCAGTAAGAATTCCACGATACTTATTGAATGTTGCCCATCCTGCTTTGCGGCGTCGTCCTATTTCGATTGAGAGATCATTGTCCATTGTAACTGCCTGACCTAGATAAACGTAAGAAGAGACTTCCTCTATGACAGAGCCTTCCATGCGCAAACAGTAGTCTCTCGTGAAAGCGTTTTTCATCCATTTAGTTTTGCCTGGGTGGATTTCAAGTCCAATAGAGCAAGCAACATCCTTCAGGATCTTCAATGAGTCCTCGAGCGTATCCCGGATCGTTACCGATTAGCACGATGTCGTCTGCAAACATCAGATATTGGAGTTTCTCGCCATCTATATCGATGCCGCAGGGCAATTCAACTCTTTGCATCACGAGTTCGAGAGCAGCAGAAAATAGCGTTGGAGAAATGACTTCGCCTTGTCGTACGCCGCGTTGCATATTGACACGAATCGGATTTCCAAGTAAGTTTACATCAGTGTAGCAACTCGTATTGCACTGCCGTATCACTTCGACATATCTTCGAGAAATTCCGAAAGCAATGAGGGCGTTTATCACCCTGATGTTCAACTGTATCGAATGCTTTTTTGAAGTCAATGAAGAGATAGCATAGAGGGATTCGGTATTCTCGACATCTTTCCGTCAATTGGGTGATCACGTGAATCTGGTCAATAGTGGAATATCCTTCGCGGAAGCCGGCTTGCTCTCTGCACGTGTTAATATTAAGGTTCCGACGAATACGATTCAGGATGACGCGTGAGAAAACTTTGAGCATTGCCGATAGAAGTGCGATTGGGCGATAATTGGCCAGAATATCACGCGATCCTTCTTGTGATGTGAAAACGCTAATGGTTTCGTGAGAAATTCTTGCAGGCATTTCAAGTGCTCCGGTCGGATTTGGTCTGGTCCGGGTGCCCTTCCACTTTTCGTTTGTCGGATAGCTTGTGCTACCTCTGATTCAAGAACTCTCCATTCTTCCTTGTTAGATGCGTCGTTATCACTTCGAATGACGTCGATACGGTTCTACGTGCACCTTAGTGGAAAACAAGTTTTGGAAGAATATTTGAATCTCCTCTTCTATATCTTTGCGATTCCGTATGACAGTACCATCCGCTTTCGTCAGATATTCAGGGATCATAGTCTTCAGGCGAGTGCTTACAAATGTTCTTTTGATGCTTGTTGCTTTCTCAGCTGCTTCTCTTGCTCTACGTGCAGCGTATTCACGGTAATCGTTTTTTACCCTGTAGCGAATAGCTTTGTTGAGCAAGTCCGAGCCACGTGGGTCATATTTCTCCTAATTCTTTTCTCGTCGCCAACATTCGCATGGTAACATCACTTAGCCGCTCACGTGGTTTACTCCTTACACGTTGGGATGCATTTTTTATAAGAGTTTGGATTGCAGATATTACTTTTTCGTATCTGGTATGTACATTTCCTGTTCCTCCGGAAAAGTCAACAGTGGGAGCGAGCGCTTTCAGTGTTTCATCAGAGAGCTCATATCGATATCGTCTGGAATGATATGCAGCTAAACGCCTCCGCTCTTCTTTCAACTTCAGCACTAGTGTTGCTCGAACTAAGCGATGATCTGACCCAATGTTGAAGTGTGATTCTCCGATGACTCCGACATTATGGAAAAGTCGCATGCAGTTCGTCAAGAAGAAGTCGATTTCGTGAAACATTTGCCGGTTTGGAGTGTGGTACGTCCATCTACGACCGGAACGTTTTTGGGAGTATGAGTTAGCTACTCTTTCGCAGAACTCAACTAGCATTTCTCCTAGATCATTTCGTCCTAATTACTCGTCCCAAAAATTTTCTTCAATGCCCTCGACCAGGTGTGCATGTATTCTTTAAAGGAGGATTGCACGGAAAGAACGAAGGTCGAAGAAGGGAGAAATCGCCTAGTGGGGAGAGCGGTGAATCCTCTTGAGGGTGCGGACAGACACGCAATCGGCATCGAAAGATTTGACCTCTGAGATCTAGCATGGCTCAAAGTTGGCGAGTTCGGCGATCTCCGCCCGCGTATTCATCATCCGCTTAGGAAACCGCTTCTCAATTGCTTTGCAGTCAGTCAGTTTCAAGGTCGAAGAATTCACGATTCTTGAACGCAATCCGCGCTCCAACATCGTCCACTTCATCGATGTCATCGTAAATTTTGTTCGTTTGACATTTTCTCAATTCTGATTGACATGCTAGTATGTGGGAGCTTTAGTCGGTGTATATGGTTTGTGCGAGAGCAGATTTCATCCTTTCGGACTGCCTTATAACGGCTGTTCGTTGGCGAAAATGATCTCGCGATCGGCAAAAATGAAAATGAGATCGCGATATGACTCTGCCGCCTACCAACCTTCCTTAAAGTTTTAGAGCATCTTGTGGCGAATATAAAGATGATTTTCGACAAGCAATCTGTTAAGGAAAGAGGAAAGATTGTTTTCGTAAGAATAATAAATGAATGGCAATTTTTAATCCGCAATAATTATGGACCAAGTCAACAATTATAAAACGCAGCGGATAAGCCATGATTACTGGGTTCTCTTAAAGTATTCGCTGCTGTGCCAATGCGGTCCTTCTTGTTCCGTATAGCTAGAATACATATGTTGGCTGTTCATGCCGCTTTTTGACTGTGTCCTGACACTTTGTATTGACACTGTAACTCGGTCACCCTGTAGCTATAGTACATTGCAGCGGAAGCTCACTACTAAAATCTGTAAAGAGGGAACCTCATCAACACCAGTGAATGGATGGGTAATTATTACTTACCTCTAATTTTATGGCACTTGCAAAATTAAGAGCTGTAACGATTGAGGTGATCACAAAGAACATCTGAAAAAACCAGTGAACTACAATTTTTGAGAGGTTTTTACTCAACGATATTGTTACGGCCAAACATTACTCTGGGCTCTGGCTTGGCCGTACCAGAAATAGGGTAGCAAGCGGTCACTACGTACTAAAAAAAACTGCTTCTGTATAAGCGCTGAGGTGTAAATTTATGCGTTCAACCTGGTCGTTTCCTGGTTGGAAGTAATATAGTTACTGATCGCTAAATTATCCTTGGCTTGAATACCACGTGAGCTAACCAAACCTTCGTGGTCTTACGGTCAGTAAGCCAGCGCGCTGTTGCATATCTCTCTCAGCGGGTGACATCTCACTGGATCTAAGATGACTGATTGTGGCAAAGCTTGACCGCGAAGAGGTGTGAGGGCGTGGTGTAGTCTGCGTGCTCTCGACATCCTGGACGCCGGCTAGGCATTAGTTGGAATATATGTGAATCGATACTATTGGCGGTAACCATAGGGCGGCTCCAAAATAGCAGAGACATACCATCACCCAACATATTTCACCACCGGAAGAGTGCCGAGCTCCCATAGATAAAGCTAATAAGTTGTTCGGGAAGTGGAACCGCTTTTTGACATTCCTCTTCTAAGCTTCCAACTCCGCTCACTCTCGCTCGCTTCGTTATGAAGTCACCCGACAAATTCCAGCGTGAGCTGACACTTCGACAATTCCTGCGTCTCTTTTGCTAGGATTTTCCTTTTACGGAAGTTGACAGCGGTTTTGCCTTTGCTATAAGCTAAGGAACTTGAATGGGTAATCACTTCATTAAATTAGGTTATCCCAAAAGTTCGTGCACATTTTTGAATCTCGCGCCTAAATCTTCTTTATTGATTGAGCAAGCCGGTCATGAGGGCAATGTAGGGTACATTGTATAAGGTAACCAATATCCTAATCTGGTCTGCATAAGCTGCGGTTTTCCTGCACAAAATGTCAGATGAAAATCTTCACCTTCGCCACGCTTTGCTGTATGAGTTCCAATTGGGACACAACGCAGCCGAAGCCACTCGCAACATCTGCTCTGCGTTAGGTGCTGATGCCATCTCCTATCGCACGGCAGCGAAATGGTTTCATCGGTTCCACTCAGGCGACTACGGCTTGGAAGACAAACCTCGTTCCGGGAGGTCATCTGCATTGGATCTGGACCGGCTACGCTCCTTGATTGAAGCCAATCCCTACGAAACGACTCGCTCTCTAGCGGCCACACTCGGCTGCTCCAAAAATTCTGTGAATAGGGGTATTCGCTCCCTTGGGAAAGTCCTAAAGCTCGGACAATGGATTCCCATGACCTGACCGATGTCCAGAAGAGAACGCGGGTGGAGTGCTGTCTACAACTTCTCTCCCGGTCTCGCCGAACGGACTGGCTGGACAACGTCATCACCGGGGATGAGAAGTGGTGCCTCTACGTGAACCACACGCGGAGACGCCAGTGGCTAGATCCATCCCAAAGGGCTGAACCGGTCGTGCGATCAGATCAAGCCAGCAAGAAAATCATGCTGTGCGTGTGGTGGGGCGTTCGCGGAGTCTACCATTGGGAGCTTCTCCCTCCCAACGCCACGGTGACGAGCGAAATCTACTGTGATCAACTGCAAACTTTGGCGGGGAAGCTTCAACTATTGTCTCCAGAACTCGACAAAGTATACTTGCTCCACGACAACGCAAGGCCACATGTCTCGTCGATGACACAACACCAGATCCTGAACCTTGGTTGGGAAATCCTACCCCACCCACCATACAGCCCTGATCTAGCCCCTTCTGATTACCACCTATTCTTGTCCCTGAGTAGCCATCTTGCGGGCAAGAAATACGATTCTCAGGAGGACCTCAAAAATGACCTCACCACCTTTTTCAGTTCGAAACCGCAAGACTTCTGGAAGCGAGGCATCCATTCTTTGCCTGGTCGTTGGCAACAAGTTGTTGATAATAACGGTGCATATATTGTTCATTGATATTGCATGCTTTTGAAATAAACATTAATAAAAAAAAGTTTGAAATATGCACGAACTCTTGGGACACCCTAATATAAACCAGAACTTTGGTGTGTCGGTTTGTCGGTGTGTGTGTGTGTCGTTCTGTCCGTCCGGACCGACCGCTCACAAAACCAGGGAGTACGAAGGGCAACACTTCGTGATGTTGATGTCATGATCATGATAACACCCACAGCGGCTATATAAACACCGATCGAGCACACTCAGTCTCATTCTACATGGTGCTGCCGTGGCAGCCGGATGAGCGGGGGGGGGAGGGTGGAGGGGTGGGAAGAGGGGTAGAGGGAAGGGGGCAAGAAAGGGGAGGCTGGAACTGTCATGCGCCGGAGAGAAGGGTATAAGGAGGGGGGAGGTGGGGGAGGAGAGACTGAGAGAGAACGACCGTTTTAAGAGTAAGGTCTATATTCATGTTGACGTATTATTCTAACCTGATGTGGTGATTGTGATAACACCCACAATGGCTACAAAAACACCGAACGAGCACACTCAGCCTCATTCTACATGGTGCTGCCGGGCAGCCGGAGCCGGCGGGCAGGTAGAGGGGGAAACCAGAAGGGGAGGGGGTAGAGGGAGGGGGAAGTGGGGGGAGAGGAGAAAGGGAGGGGAACATGGTGCCATGCGCCGGAGAGAAGGGGTATAAGGAGGTATAACACATTCAATAGTGAGGTGGTTAATGGAGTACGTCATGCTGCTATTCCGTGGTTCCTCCCTACCCTGTGATGCGCGCGATAGCGGGCGGAGCAAACCTGGTAAATTAAAACTTTGATTGGGAAAAACAAAATGCAGCGGAGAAACATGAGGTGGAACTATGATTTTGCGTCATAGGCAAAGCGGGTATTTTCGAAAAAAATGAGGATAAAAAATTGTTGCTTTCTCAAACTGGATTTCCGTGTTAATATTCAGATTCGCGTTTATATGTGTCACAATTTGTCTGTAGAGCCTTTTTCAAAAACATCCCAGATTCAAGTTTTTGGGAAATTTGTAGGTGGAACTATAATTATGCGTCGCAGTGTATAGTGAGTCCCCCGTTTTAAGCTGCTCGTTCATGTCACCCCTTATCAACATCACTCTCTGTCCCCCTTACATACATGCTTGCGTCCCACTTCTACATCATCTCTTAGAGACAGTGTCTCAATGTTCCCGTCCCTCCTTCTATACCATATCAGTTTTGCTCTACACACTACCGCGTGCATGACACGGAAGGGCTCCGTAAAGCTGGCCAGCCGGCGGAGCGTTAGGTTCCGCCGCTAAACAATAACTTGCTTCGTGAAATGCGTTAGCTGGCCTTCTACAGAATGCCCATTTTTAAGGGCCTGTTCATAGTTTGAGAATTCGGCGAAGATGCGAAGAAGCGATTGGTAGCACGTTCGCACAAGAGACGCACGCGCCGCGACGCTTCAGGAATCAATCAATGAACCGTTATTGATGTTTAAAGAGTTTCCGAGGGAAAACAACGCAGATTGAGAAGATTATCGAAAATAGACTACTTTATCCCGACATGTCAATAAATAGCCATTCTTCAAATGTTGTAATTGTATAGCGGTTGATCATTAGGTATCACTTTCTCAACCCCACCAAATATGTTCCCGTCCCACCCTGTACATCACTTCTTGGAACCAACGCCCCACTGCTGCTGGGACGCGCGCTATGAATATCGTGAAATTGGCGTTTTGGCGCCTCTTATCAGATCTTATCAGTCGTATCACTTTCCCCCACCAAATATGTTCCGTCCCACCCCCTACACCATACTCAAAATACAGCGCTCCATGCCTGCAGCGAAGCGCGCTATGAATTTCGTGACAGACGGACGTACGTACAGACAGACACACACAGACATACTTAGCGAATTATATATATAGTAGTAGGATCTTAGAAATAACTCCCGATGACTGTTGATCCATGCGCTATGAATTCTGTGACACACGCATACACACAAGAAGACAGAAATAGCGCCTTATTAATGGTAGGGATTATAGCGTTGTTCGCGGTAGCATGCGGAATTAAATTGGTACTTATCATGTCTTCGTAAACATTTAGCATTCTCACAGGATTGTTTTGAACTTGAACTTTGAAAAAGGACCTGAAAAACTTTGAAAAAGGAGCAGATCGATAGAGTATGGATGCTGATCACAATTAATACAAATAATATAAAACTGCTACGTAAACTCTGTAAGAAAGTTGTGAGCCTTAGAAGTTGCAGGAGGAGCTAACGGAGTTCCAACCTATGTGGAAACAGTTGCTTTTACGTGCAACTTGCTTTATAAAAGCAAACGGGTGCCATGACTACGAATATGAGACTTGTTCTTGGCACAGTGCCACGGCGACTGTGAGTCCATTATTCGCCCCAGTAACGTTTTTTGCCAACTTTGAAGGCTCATAACTTTCTTAGAAAGTTCACGTAGCAGTTTTAGTGTCCATATTTGTAATCAGCGTTCAAGACTCTATCGATTCATCTAGGTCTCCTTCCAAGGTTCCATGGGAAGTTCGAAGCATTTCTTGATCAGATGATTCAGCTCCTTATAGAACTTCCACTTGGTCTGTGAGTGTCGGTATGGGAGATATATGAGCGATCATTTAACCTAAGATTCGCCATCGGCCCAAGATCATAATTGATAGGCTTGATTTCCTTTGCTTCTTTTGGTAAAAGATCAGGATGAAACATATTCACATGCTAAGAATCTGGTTTTGTGTTTCGCACTCAATTGTCGCTGCTTTTATCAAACTTTGCCGTTCGCTACTCTTCTTGTCATCTATCGTCACCCCGCCACCATTACTGTTCAACGCCTAAATGCTGCTGGGACGCATGGAAAGAGTTCCGTGACATTTCCCTTCTAACGCCCCTTATCAGCCCTTATCAGTTGTTATCACTTTCTGTCCCCCACCAAATATGTTCCCGTCCCACCCCCTATATCATATCCTGAAATCAACTCCTGACGACTGCTATGACGCGTACTATGAATTTCGCGACAGACGGACACACACACAGAATGCCTAGCGAATAATGTGCCAATTTCGATCCGCTCGCTATCGCGCACATGTCAGTAAAGTGAGCATAGCCGGGCTATTGTGTTAAGCAATAGCATGCATTCAATGCAGTCCGTCGTTTTCCGAAACGTAACGAATTATAGCAGCCGATGGGCTTGAAATAAGCAGTATAATTACTTTGGCTGCTTACTATAGCCCTTACGAGGGGAGGTCGTTCAGGGCGTGGAGCGCTTTCTCAAAATGGTTTTTCCTATGATATAGAGGGATGTGCCTGGAATACAGAACTGTGGTCCATTTCCGCTAAATGGCCACTGAATGCCAAAAAAGGGTGGGAAAGTGGTCCTTGGTTCGATTCCCCGCGGTGACAAAATTTTTGCACTGTGATTTGGCGCCACAAAATTGAAGAACGCCAACACCAGCAATTAATTACAATTAGTACAAAACCCTTACAAGTGGGCTTTTACCAAAAACTGGTGAGAGAAAGTTGTGACGCAAAAACTTCACCAAGGTGCCGTCGAAGAACGTCATAGGGGCCCGAAATGATGTCGGAGCTACAAACGAATATTGTATTCATAATCAGGGCACCTGATAACCCTTCTAGTCGATGTTTCTAAGAAAATCAAGATTTTGGCCCGACTTCGAAAATTTGCTAGATGAATAAGTAAACTCTGTGGCAAGTAAAGCTCGACGATGAACTTCTTGGAAATGACATCATCTAGATAGTCCTCAAAAAATGAGAGATGCTCCTGCCGAATAGACTATAGCAGACAAGCAAGCTGGTGTTGGTCGGAGGGTCACCCACAGTGCAGTACACCTATAATTTCCGGTGTATAAGCCCGCGCCGATTTCACGTAAAACCACCCCCGCTCGCGCAGTGTAACTTTGTACACCTTAGAAACCACCGCAAATTTGCCTATAGAGGTAAGTCGATGCCCTGATCACGAAAATGACTTTCATTTTCAGCGCTGGCGCCATCTGGCGCCAGTTGGCGCCACCTTGTCACGACCCTTCAAATCGGTGTAAACTTCAGTATAGGGGTTATTTGGGACCCTGATTACGAATATGACATTCATTATAGGCGCTGGCGCTGTTTGACGCCTATTTTCTGCTCGTCTGCGCTCTCCAACCGAGACATGTGCACTAAACAACGTTAACGCCAAAAACGAATGTCATATTCGTAATCAGGGTCCCAAATAACCCCTATACTGAAGTTTACACCGATTTTGGCGAAAACAAGGGTCGTGACAAGGTGGCGCCAACTGGCGCCAGATGCCGCCACCGCTAAAAACGAATGTCGTTTTCGTGATCAGCATATCGAATTACCCCTATGGGCATGTTACGGTTGACTCTAGATGTACTCAAGTACACTGCACCAGTGGAGGTGTTTTTACATGATACTAGCGCGGGCTTATACACCGGAAAATAGGGTATTTTTTCTGGCCAGTTTTCCGTGCGGAGCTCGCCTCCGAACGAGTGGAAATACTTATGTAAGATTTACATATGTCAAGTTTTCGAAGTTAGGCCAAAGATGCCAAGATGATTTTCTTCGAATAAAAAAAAAAAAAAAAAAAAAAAAAAAAAATCAGTTGACACAGAGGTTAAATTGGTGCTCTTTGTCACACGATATGTGGCTCATTGTTTTTGGAGCCGCCGGCTATCCGGTCGAAATTAACACATCCATTTTGGCACCTGTGCTATTTGGAGAAAACCGTGAAGTGCCTACAAAAAATGCAAAAAGCCCGACGCCTCGGGGATCCGAACCACCAACCCAGACCAAGCGTGCCAATCGAAATCCGCATCGCTAACCACTACACCACCGACGCTGCTGGAGGAAGTTGGCCAAATGCTCTTATGGAACTTCCACACGCTCTTCATAGCACACTAGATGGACACACCACGACACTTTCCAATTCGTGTACAAAATTCTCGAGTCCTGGGGTCGGGGGGGGCGGGGTTGGTGGTTTTCGAGACACACCTTACGAAAGACCCTCCATTACGCAAGTAGTCCACGCCATGAATGAAACACACCACTTTTAACAAGTAAAACTGCAGTTTCCAACAAAATGATTCTCACTCCTTTTTTGGCATTCAGAAGGCCATTTAGCGGAAATGGACCATAGATCTGTGTTCACTGCACCTGCCCCTATTTCATGCAAAAAACCGTTTTCAAAAAGCGCTCCACGCCCTGAACGACCTCCCCTCGTTAGCGTTGACAAGTGCCATTCTTCAAATGTTGTAATTGTATAGCGGTCGATCATCCTACTATATATAACTCGCAGTGTCTGTGTGTGTAAGTCTGTGTGTGTGTCTGTCACGAAATTCATAACATCATTGGTGGGGGAAACAAAGTGATACGACTGATAAGATCCGATAAGAGGCGCCAAAACGCCAATTCCACGATATCATAGCGCGCGTCCCAGCATCAGTGAGGCGTTGGTTCCAAGAAGTGATGTAGAGGGTGGGACGGGAACATATTTGGTGGGGGACTCAAAGTGATAACGACTGATAAGATCCGATAAGAGGCGCTGAAACGCAAATTCCACGAAATTCATAGCGCGCGTCCCAGCATCAGTGAGGCGTTGGTTCCAAGAAGTGATGTAGAGGGTGGGACGGGAACATATTTGGTGGGGGACCAAAGTGATAACGACTGATAAGATCCGATAAGAGGCGCCAAAACGCCAATTCCACGATATCCATAGCGCGCGTCCCAGCATCAGTGAGGCGTTGGTTCCAAGAAGTGATGTAGAGGGTGGGACGGGAACATCTTTGGTGGGGACTCAAAGTGATAATGGTTGATAAGATCCGATGAGAGACGCCAAAACGCCGATTCCGCGATATCGAGGTGGGATGGGGACACAAGTGGTATATGATAGGAACTGATAACGACTGATAATAGCTGATAAGAGGGGCTAGAAAGCGAGCATCGCCAATTTCGTTTTGTCGTTCATATTGGTACTAGAGCGTCTATACTTACAAGTGTTATGTGGGGTGGTCCCGGGACATTGGTGGTACATGAATGAAAGCGATAGCAACTGATAAGGGCTGATAAGGGCGTCAGAACGCAAAAGTCGTCGATTCCGTTACCTGGCTCGCGTTGACACCAGAGCAACCATACTTACAAGTGTTATGTGGGGTGGGACGGGGACATTGTTGGTGGGTGATAGAAAGTGGTTACAACTGATAAAGGCTGATAAGGCGCGTCAGAACGCAAAAGTCGTGCTTGCGCTGACACTAGAGCGTCCCTACTTACAAATTCTATTTGTAGTGGTACGTGCACATTGTATCATTGTATGACCAGCTTACTTAATAGCAGTCGATTGCATAAACTCAATCAAGTCTTCAGCAAATGATAAGTTTCATTTCTATCAAGAAAGCCCAAACTCATTAAACCGCTAATCCTTTCGGGGTTCTAAATAATGGTGAATGTAAATAAATGATAAGCCTTAGCTCCTCACTTATGTAAATAGGCATATTTCATTTTCATTTTGAGACTGACAGCAATCCTATTCACCGCTAAATTATCTGAATTCAAGAAGAATGCTGGATGTTTACAGTTGTGAGATAAATATGCCAGTTCAGCTCCAGACGTTATCACGCGTATTCTCGATGGACTTCAGCGAAACTGGGAAAGGTCTAACACATTCAATAGTGAGGTGGTTAATGGAGTACCTCATGCTGATATTCCATGGGTCCTCCAGTTTCGCTAAAGCCTGCCGTGTGATGCGCGCGATAGCGGGCGGAGCAAAACTGGTACTATATATAATCGGCTAAGTGCATCTGTTGGTGTGTGTTTGTGTGTTGACCGGAAATTCATAGCGCGGGCACCAGCGATCGCTGGGAGTTGATTTTGAAATACGATATAGGGGCAGGGACGGGAACATATTTGGTGGGTGACGAAGTGAGATAACAGCTAATGAGGACTGATAAGAGCGATTAGCTCGAGAATGGAGGAGTCACTAAAGTTGCAGAAGCGCGATGAGTAAATACTTCATTCTATGCTGAGTCATAAGTAATCGCCAATTTGAGAATTTTTTTTAAAAGTTTAGAATTTTCTTTTGAACCATTTTGGTTGAGTGCCCTATTTACCACAGCTGTCTACAAGTGTCCTCTATCTATCCGCAAGTGAATGGATACCTCTCCCACAAAACTACGCAACCTTCGACGTCAAGAATCAGTGGATGTCTGTTTTGAGGTGGTCGCCATCATCGTAGTTTTTCTCGTTAAGGAAACGAGCAAGCAAGCGGAGCAACTGGTGATTGGTTGCTATACCTCAGCGGATTAGAGAGAGTGGGGGAATCATGAGGCCAAGTTTCTGTATAGAATTCTAGCATCCTCTCAACACATATGGGTTGCGAGCCGTTCATGCATTGAGAGCCTTAACTTTGCAATATTCAAGCAAGTTTATAAAGGTGTAAGCAGCAGGTGTATGCGCATTGGTGGTATTGTCTTGAAGTCTGTGATGATGCAATCCTACAATCGGAGAGCGGAACCTACTCCGGGTGAAGTTCACCTATTGGGCTCGTTGTCGCTGCTGAGCTGCACGTTCCCACTGATGCCTCCGTAGGTTGCTTGGCTAGACTGCGCACTCCTCAACCCCAGTGACCCCTTGTCAAGGCGATCAAAAAACGGCTTTTATGCAGCAAACTAAGCAACTCAATGTTTAGCGGTGAATCAAACGCTTTATCAGCTGTTTTGTTTTATCCGAGCGTTCCGTTTCATGCGCGCGGTAGCGTGCCGCACTGAGCTGGTTTCCTTATATCGGTGGCGTAGAAGATGATGTGAGATGATCACACGTTTCCCTCGAGCCACCTCGTCCAACTAGTGGGAATTCCATCTTTGCGGCATGTACAATTTTACCATGGTTCAGAGGGGACGACACATGGTGCACTGCGTCGACTGAAGGTCTACTACAGATTGACGTCGTATATAGAGGTCACTCAGAGCCATACTCTAGATGAAGCATTTCACTTTCAATATTCTTTCATTTGCGTTGTTATCATCAGCCCGAAATACCACTAGAACCGCTATGCTCCCCAGAGTTCCTAAAAATGTATGGTGTAAGTTCGGAAAATACGATAACGAGTGCTGGATGTTTTATTTTAACATCACACACAATCCGACCGCTAAATTACACTGACATTCGATGCATGGTGGTTGTTTACAGACACCACTTTAGCTCCGCACTCCACTGCGCGTATCAAACGGTGAGCTTCTGCAAAGATGAGCAGCCTATGGAGCGGTCAGCTAACGCATTTTACGAAGCAACTCAATGTTTAGCGGTGAATCTAACGCTTTATCGGCTGTCCTGTTTTATCCGAGCGTTCCGTTTCATGCGCGCAGCACTAAGCTGGTTTCCTTATATCGGTGGCGTAGAAATGAAAATCCCACCGATTATCGCTAATACCACTGCTTACCGCTGCAACCGAGCATTTTGAAGAGCTCCGGCAGATTAGCGGTCGAAAGGGTGATGTCGACGACATCACAAATATTGTATAATATTAGACTGAGTCATGTAATTGCCGATTTCTTCAGACCCACGCCATTTTCCCCAGAAAACGTTTGTGTTGTTCCCCGCAGAGCAGTATGTGGCGACCTAGTGTCCTTTCATATTACGAAATTTGACCGTCAGTACTCGTCTTTTGGGAGAAATAATGCCGTCCTCTTCAACACATGTTCGTCACTGTCTATTTTACGAGTTCCGCCTGGGGCACTCAGCAAGAGGAGCCTGTCGGAATATTTGTGTATCTGGAGGACCAGACTCGCTAAATGAGAATATCTATTGAAAGTGTTCGGGAAGCTTCGCCAGGGCGACTATAACCCTGAAGACCGACCATGTTTTGGACACCCAATGGCCGTAGATATTGAACGCATGCAAGAGCTTCTTGAAGGCAACCCGGTACCAGTACCCGTCAAACTGCAGTAGACCTTCAGTCCTCCCAGTGCACCATGTGTCGTTCCCTCTGAGCCATGGAGAAATTGTACACGCTGGGAAGATGGAATTCTCACGAGTTGGACGAGGTGGCTCGAAGGACACGTGTGATCATCTCACAAAGTTTGCTGCATAAAAGCCGTTGTTTCGATCGGCTTGACAAGGGGTCACTGGGGTTGAGGAGTGCGCAGTCTAGCCAAGCAACCTACGGAGGCATCAGTGGGAACGTGCAGCTCAGCAGCGACAACGAGCCCCAATAGGTGAACTTCACCCGGAGTAGGTTTCGCTCTCCGATTGCAGGATTGCATCATCACAGACTTCAGACAATACCACCAATGCGCATACACCTGCTGCTTACACCTTTATAAACTTGCTTGAATATTGCAAAGTTAAGGCTCTCAATGCATGAACGGCTCGCAACCCATATGTGTTGAGAGGATGCTAGAATTCTATACAGAAACTTGGCCTCATGATTCCGTCTCACTCTCTATAATCCGCTGAGGTGTAGCAACCATTCACCACTGCTCCACTTGTATGCTCGTTTCCTTAACGAGAAAAATTACGACCACCTAAAACAGGCATCCACTAATTCTTGACGTCGGAAGGTTGCGTAGTTTGTGAGAGAGGTATCCATTCACTTGCGGATAGATAGAGGACACCTTGTAGACAGGTGTGGTAAATAGGGCACTCAAGCCAAAATGGTTCAAAAGAAAATTGTAAACTTTTAAAAAAATTTCTCAAATTGGCGATTACTTATGACTCAGCATAGAATGAAGTATTTACTCATCGCGCTTCTGCAACTTTAGTGACTCCTCCATTCTCGAGCTAATCGCTCTTATCAGTCCTCATCAGCTGTTATCTCACTTCGTCACCCACCAAATATGTTCCCGTCCCACCCCTATATCATATCTTGAAATCAACTCCTGACGACGCTGGTACCGCGCTATGAATTTCCGGTCAACACACAAACACACACACAACAGATGCACTCAGCCGATAATATGTAGTAACAGTTTTGCTCCGCCCGCTATCGCGCGCATCACACGGCAGGCTTTAGCGAAACTGGAGGACCCATGGAATATCAGCATGAGGTACTCCATTAACCACCTCACTATTGAATGTGTTAGACCTTTCCCAGTTTCGCTGAAGTCCATCGAGAATACGCGTGATAACGTCTGGAGCTGAACTGGCATATTTATCTCACAACTGTAAACATCCAGCATTCTTCTTGAATTCAGATAATTTAGCGGTGAATAGGATTGCTGTCAGTCTCAAAATGAAAATGAAATATGCCTATTTACATAAGTGAGGAGCTAAGGCTTATCATTTATTTACATTCACCATTATTTAGAACCCCGAAAGGATTAGCGGTTTAATGAGTTTGGGCTTTCTTGATAGAAATGAAACTTATCATTTGCTGAAGACTTGATTGAGTTTATGCAATCGACTGCTATTAAGTAAGCTGGTCATACAATGATACAATGTGCACGTACCACTACAAATAGAATTTGTAAGTAGGGACGCTCTAGTGTCAGCGCAAGCTACGACGACTTTTGCGTTCTGACGCGCCTTATCAGCCTTTATCAGTTGTAACCACTTTCTATCACCCACCAACAATGTCCCCGTCCCACCCCACATAACACTTGTAAGTATGGACGCTCTGGTGTCAACGCGAGCTGGTAACGGAATCGACGACTTTTGCGTTCTGACGCGCCTTATCAGCCCTTATCAGTTGTAACCACTTTCCATCACCTACCAACAATGTCCCCGTCCCACCCCACATAACACTTGTAAGTATGGACGCTCTGTGTCAACGCGAGCTGCGTAACGGAATCGACGACTTTTGCGTTCTGACGCCCTTATCAGCCCTTATCAGTTGCTATCGCTTTCATCATGTACCACCAATGTCCCGGGACCACCCCACATAACACTTGTAAGTATAGACGCTCTAGTACCAATATGAACGACAAAACGAAATTGGCGATGCTCGCTTTCTAGCCCCTCTTATCAGCTATTATCAGTCGTTATCAGTTCCTATCACATACCACTTGTGTCCCCATCCCACCCCCTATAACATATGTAAGAACCATGGCGCTATCATTGCTGTGACCCGAGCTACGAATTTCGTGACAAACACACACACACACACACACAGACATACTTAGCGAATTATATATATATACCAGTTTTGCTCCGCCCGCTATCGCGCGCATCACACGGCAGGCTTTAGCGAAACTGGAGGACCCATGGAATATCAGCATGAGATACTCCATTAACCATCTCACTATTGAATGTGTTAGACCCTCCACAGTTTCACTGAAGCTCATCGAGAATACGCGTGATAACGTCTGAGCTGAACTGGTATATTGATCACAACTGTAAACATCCAGCATTTTTCTTGAATTAAGATAATTTAGCGGTGAATAGGATTGAGAGCCTCAAAATCAAAACGAAGTATTTACCTACCAGTTTAGCTCCGCCCGCTACCGCGCGCATTGATAGAACTGACAATCGATGAAGCTTTAGGTTTCACCGCTAAACTATAGCTGCTTCGTTAAATGCATTACTGTCCGTTGCATAGGCCATCTTGGCTGTATCTCACTGTTTGATAAGCGCAGTGAAGTGCACAGCTAAAGTGATGATGTAAACAACCACTATGCGTCGAGTATCGAGGTAATTTAGCGGTCGAATATCTCAAAACGGAATGCCCAGTATTCATTATCATATTTATTCGAGCATCCCATTCATCCTCAAGAACTCTAGAAGGTGTAGCGGTCGAAAGGTGTTTGAGTTTACAACTACAACGCTAATGAAATTATCAGTCTCCATCAGTCGTTATCACTTTCGACCCCCACCAAAATATGTTCCGTCCCACCCCTATATCATGTCCCAAAATCAGCTCCTGACGACTGCTGCGAAGCGCACTATGAATTTCGTGAAATTTGTGTTTCAGCGCCTCTTATCTGCTCTTATCAGTCGTTATCACTTTGTGACCCCCACCAAATATGTTCCCGTCCCACCCCCTATATCATGTCCCAAAATCAGCTCCTGACGACTGCTGCGAAGCGCACTATGAATTTCGTGAAATTTGTGTTTCAGCGCCTTATCTGCTCTTATCAGTCGTTATCACTTTGTGACCCCCACCAAATATGTTCCCGTCCCACCCCCTATATCATATCCCAAAAATCAGCTCCTG
>MU895783.1:0-11253 GCA_036418205.1 Ostertagia ostertagi
AGCGCTCTCCGCGCCGGCATTCACTCTCGCCACCCGCGAGCCGTCTGTGTCTCCGTGCGTACGTTCACTCTCGGCATTACTCTCGTCGTCGCGTTGGACTTTGTCCAACGGACGGTTGACCCTGGTCGGGAGTGTCTCTTGCTTCCTTTTCTTTGCCGGACCGTTCCCCACCTCCAGCTTCTTTACTGAATACTCTTCTGCACCCATTTCATCCCGAATCTTGCCTTTAAAAGCAGGAAAGACATGTGGGTAACACACTAGATGATTAAGTCGATCTCTCACGGGTAACCATTTGTTTTGCACTAATTGATGAGCTCAAGAAGAAAGCTGTGACTGACTACCCAGTATAAACATCAAAGGTCAATAAATAAAAATAAATAGACAAGTTTACGGAAAGCTTGCAAAATTAAGAAGTTTCAAAACAGTTGAATCGCTAGGATTTGGTCTAGAGATGGAAGCACGTGTGAGCGCTTGGAACTCTATACCATTAGCCACTAATATGTGGATAAATGCTCATACGAAGTCTCTAGAATGCCGGACGGAATTTTAAAGGAATCCTTCACGGAAAAATCATGATTCTATTTCAGCCATAAATCACTGGCTTGAGACTCATTATCCACGATAAGAATGAAAAGAACAGAAATATTGCTTTTGTTTTGGTAAAAAATTCGAAAAATCGAAAGGGCTGCTACGCGTTCAAAGTGCCCACGGACGTCTTTCACAAATGCTGGCGACGGGGATGCTTCCACTTGGTTCTTGGAGTGCCTTCACTAGAAACTCTTTCTGGCCTTCTGCTTATTGCATTCACATCTTACACTTCTACTCCATCCTATTCTATCGATCGATTTGACTCTCCGAAATCGCGCGCTTTAACCCGATTCTTTCATTGCGTCGCCTGATACGTAGCCGGCCAAAGGCCGTCTTCTTTCCATGCCTCGCCTTTGGCTCCGCCCGAATTACCTTCGATTGTCCATAGAGTGTAGTTTTTGTACGTTTGTTTCTCTTCAGAAACCGAATCTTCATGCGTGAAACTTTGTGTGCTGTTTCCAGTGATCACAACTGACATGTCAAGAAAGAATGCAAGAATTTTCCGCGAAGGATTCCTTTGAAGTGAAGCGCTGACTTCCAGCACATGGATGGCGGCTCCAAATTTGGCAAGCATTTCATAATCAGCTATTTCTATTTTTTATGGTGAGTAAAACTTGATTTAGATAGCAGAGCAACGCAGGTGATAGGAATCTCACCTTTCTTGGAAAAAGCTTCCTTCACAAGTTCGTGTTTGGTGATGACAACGTAAGGTTTCGGCAGCCATACAGTAAACACACCACCGTACTTCTTGGAATATTCATCGAAGTCCTTTTTGATTTTGCGAAGGTTTAGCTGAAATAATGCATGGGTGAAATAGGTACGTACTTTAGAACAATGGAAACGTGTACCGAAAGCAGGTTGCCGACGAATGGATAAGGACGGGGTCCTTTTGGATAGCGTTTAGTGTTCTCGTAGAACAGCCAAAGGAGAAGGAATGCAAGAGCGGCTAGGTAGGGAAACAGCCAGAGAAGAAACATTTTTCAATCGCTTCGAGTGGATCGACCTAAACCATTCACAAAATTAAAATCATTAGTTTGTGAACTGCAACAAAGCTTCAACCTATGTCTTCATTGGTAACAGCATCGTCTAAACATAAAAAATTTGCGCAAAAATTCCTAGTGAACAATCTTCAAGTGCAGAATCGATGAGGGATTGGGTGTGATTTTTAAAAATATTCAAAGCATAGGAAAGAAATTCATTAAAAAAAGCACAACTTCGTAGATGCACCTCATAACAAAACGGAACATTCAGCGATAAAGGAAACAAACGAATTAAGCACCCTATAAAAGAAGTCAATCTCGAAAGACTACGAGGCTACATAACTTAATAGCTTCATCACAGCAACATTAATAGCTTCACAGCTATCTGCCTTCTAAAATGCTTCAGCGTACCGGGAAGTCAACGTTCTTCGTTCGTTGTAACAAACAAGCTGCAAGATCGCTAGAAAGAAATGCCTCCGGCGTGGATCGCAGCCAGTGGAATCTTCGGGTACGCTTCGATTGTAGTACATACGCGTAAGCCAAGAAAGAATTGTTCGATGTAGAGGAGAAATTGCACACCAATATGTTCTCTCCAAAATTTGTCAAAATGGGTGAGCGGGTAAAAATCATTTACCGTACCCCCTTCTCCTCTTCTGTACATAATTGTTTGGGCTAAAGTTTTTGTTTTTCTAAGAACAAAACTCATATTTAACAAATGATAGACTTGGGCGTCTCATCGGTAAGAGGGGATTGCGGTGCATGATCTTCTTAACGCGAATTGGTCAAGGAGTCCTGTTAAGTAGTTGCGACTTGCTGATCAGCTCTTTTTCTAGGGTTAGTTACTTCAGGTGTTCGTGTAATCTGTTGTATTCTTAGACAGAGGATGACTTACGCCCCACGAAAAGTATATCACCTTAAGTCAGCAGGCAGGACTAAGATAAGAGGGGGAGGAATCGCCGTGGGAAAACAAGATTGCTGCTTGGGACCGAGGGGACTACTGCCTTCTAAGACTCTACGAAGTCGACATATTAATGTGCATTCCCTGGTTTGAAATTCTCTAATCGGTATGGCCCCCCCCACTTACTGGATGAGACCCAAGATTGGTTCAGTCATATAGTGACAAAAGGGATACTCTTGGAAATACTTGGTGGGCGAGAATTCATTCTAAGAATACTGTTTGGTGTCTGAGGTTGCTGGTGACTTAGATAGTGGTCAAGTAAGTGGGCTCAGGGAAATGTGCCTTCGCTAGATTTCCGAACTTTCTGGATGTTTTCCGAAACTGGTGAAAATTTAGCTACTGTCATAAAATGACCTAGTTTTATATGAAAGCCGTTGTTGTCAAAATACAAGAACTAAAATGACATGCGTAGATCAGAGTCTTGCAACAATAGACGATTTTATTTCGAGAAAACACAAGGATGCTCGGAAAAGGGTCGAGGTATCATGATTGAACTGAGCGGATATGAGCTTTTATAGTTAAGACAAGGGCTAGGCAATGTGCTTAACTCAATGCAATTAGTGAGGATAGGTAACAAAGTGTAGTGGAGAACAAAATTACGAAATCAGCCCGGTTAGTGTGTTCCTGCTGGGGCGTATGCTAAAGTTGGAGCGGAGATTGCGGGGCCCCGGTCGAGGATATGAACTCGTGGCTTAACACCTTGACGACAGCGCGGCAACTAGGTTTGCCGCGTTTTGCACGCCGCAATGGACATTGTGGCAACTATAGTTGCCACACCCTTTACATTCAGTTTTTTCTTGAACGCGCCATTTCTTCCCAGGTTTTTTGTGTTCATTTTCTAGGCCATACCACAACATAACCAAGAACCACGCGGCTTATAGAATGACCAAATATTCTTTAGTTTGGCAGAGGTTTTTCGGACCGGACGAAAATATCCGTTCAGTTCATTCCTCATTTTCTCTTCATTAACACGAACATGTAGATAAAAAAGAATATTAGAAGTGAGTACAAAGCTACTCGTGTGGCAAGATATGTGTTTTTACCGAAACAACCACGTCCAAAATAATTTTGAAATCACTAAAGCAAAGTAAGTGAAACTTGCCTTTTCAATGCTGTAACACATCATTCGACCGCACTTTCACATGTGTACCTTCCAATAAGTTTGACACACCGAATATCAGTGAAAACATTTTGTCGCATCGAAGTATTGCGTATTTAAAGCTCAAAATCCACAGATTTGTTGTGAGGCGGCGGCGCTCGCAGAACCGCTCTGGTCCCACGCGGCCAAAAATGCCAAAACGCGCGATGTCGTCAACGTGTTAACCGCCTCAATTTGATGCTTACCTCAGGACTAAGCCTTAAAGAGAGGACGGACCTGCGAGAGAGCGCAGGTCCGTCCTCTCTCCAAGGCTTAGTCCTGGGTAAGCAAACCAGCCCTTTGGCGGAGCTGCTGGACCTAGCTGCACCACTTCGTCATCACTCTCCTACCGTACCGACCGAGTTCAAGTAGTCCGTCGACCTCGGGGACCCATCCCCTCCCCAACATTCAGCATACGGCCCCAGCAGAAACGCCAAAAGGGCTGGTTTGCTTACCTCGTGGAGAAAACCCACCACCGAAGTTGCGGCATAGCTCTTTGATGAACGAGAGAGAGTTTATGGGGGAGGGGGAAAGCGGTGGAGTGTAGCAATGCTGTGAAGATGATAGTTGCAAATACCAGTCTCAGCGCCATATTCCAAACTTTTGTGAAATTTACTAGGCTGTTGTCATACACACTATTATCAGCTCAAAAAAGAAAGGAATAGAAAATAACAGAGTTATTAGGAAAGAAGAGCTATCGACTTGAGAAGAATTCCATGTGGAGATTGAAGTGAGTACTCTATATTAGTGACAAATAGGAGAGAGGCCTGGCTTAATGGTGAAATACCTAGGAATAGAAAATATTTGAAACTAAAGGTATAAGGTTCGAAAGGTGTAATACACGAATGCTAGGAGTCCGAATTCCAGTAGGAAGAAAGCCATGATGTCAAAAAAAAATCAATTTTTTTTCACCGCGAAAGCACCCAGAGACTGTGACTCGACCTTTGTGAGTGACAAATCTCTATGCAATGTAGGTTACTCTTTCTCTCGCGCAACTGTCGCCGCTCGCTCTAACTATCTGGTGCACAGCTGATCAAAGTCAAGTGTTATACGTATTTCTCAATTAATACAGATTTCCGATAGTAATCGCTCAAATTGCAGAAGTAGTCTGAGAGGACTAGAATGAAGATAGAGCTATAGAAAAGGTTACGCTGTTGCCTCCCGATGGCTCCGACTGGCAGCGAAAATTTATTATATGATCGATATCCTCTATCGCAATCGTCGACTTCGGCGACGTCCTTGATTCTAGGAAAGTATCACGATAGTCAAAGTGATGGCAAGGCCGCAGTAATTAGCGTCTTTTCAGTGCACGTGAACTCCAGTGGTAGCGAGAATGTTAAAATTAATTTGCTCAGGCAAAAACACTGAATTTCAAAGCTTATTCGAACACCACTTCTAAAATTCTAATTTTGATTACTAACAGAGGATGAAGCTTTCGATATTGATTTTTGGAAGTAATCTTTTATCGAACAGTGCGCCGTGCATTCTGGCTTCCGAGCCGAAATCATCGCGGCATTTTGACATGTTTATTTATTTATTTATTTATTCACTTATTTGGCAGATATTCACAATTGAAATACAAGAGCATATAATGATTTGAACACAGTACAAAGACAGTAGCTAAAGTGAGTAAAAAATAATATATGGAAGATATTTGACAATCTTAATGAATTATGTACATGACTTTCAAGATAAAAGATAGAAAATCCTGAAGAGTTGCCTATTCAGGACCTAAACCCAATTCACGTTGATGGGAAAGGGATGGGAGTGTGGTGGGACTACGCGAAGGGAAGAGCTGATTTGGTCATGACTCATGACTATACCGGAATGTGAGGGCAAGTAGGTGTTACCGTCCTTACGGCCAGTTCTTAAGAGTCAGAGGGGCAGGAGTCCAACATTATTTCCTCATCACTATGGTTGCATGTATAATATTATCAGGCGGAAGTGGTGTAGTGGCAAGTGGCACGCTTACCACGCGAGCGGTCCGGGGATCAAATCCTGGGTCGTGAGTCGCCCGGGCCAAGCCAATCCCTCCGGGGTCGGTTAATTGGTACCAGACTTGTCTGGGAGGATAAAAACACTGACTTGTACATCGGCTGGCCCCGCAAGTCATTGTATAGGCCACATCGCATTCAAATGCCACTGCGAATGTACAAATGGAAGTAGAATGCGTGCCGCATCCCAAAAAGGGATTGATCAACGGCAAATGCTTTATCCTTTATCCTTTATATTATCGATATTTGCTTGATAACTCTATTAGGAAGAGCAAAAATGCTTGTTTTTTTTCTTATTTTTTTGTTTCGCAAAAAATTGTTCCAGCGAATCGACTGCCATCTCTGGTTTCCGGCGTGGCTACGATTTACGGAGTAAGAAACTGTTATGGGATGCCATTGACGCAATACAAGAAACTGCACATCGAGTTTGTACAATATAATTCATGGTATAATTATTGATTAGACAAAATAAGCTGTACATTAGTAGAACAAAGTTTAAACATAAGAGTAACAAAATATAAAAGAATAAATAAGGAAGTAGAAATAAGAACTTCTTGATTTCTGCGGCAATATTCAACGCAAAGCGAGTTTCACAACGCCCTTCTAGGGCAGAAAATGTCTAGACAGTTTTTTGTGCGTTGATGAACGAAGATCCACTCGCTCAGGATCCCATTAATGACAAATGTCGTCAGTGTTCGTCGGAAACTAATCGCATCGTTGCACTTTTTGAAAAAGAGACAACACAGCGAAGTCGGTTATTACAATCGATTCACGTACTTTTGCGAGGCAAGTACATATCTTTTTGGAATAGCTGCTGTTTGGAGAAATATGATTTAAAGCGCTTCCAGAGGCTTATGTTAGTTGATAGTGGAACTGGGATGTTACCTGTGAGTAGAAACATTCGATGAATTCAAGTGCATGGCGTATCAACACTGACCACTACCCGTCATTCTTTTGCGACACCAACGGAAAATTGTTCAAAAACGTGTTGGCATTATAAGGCGTAGACGTGGTGTACTTGCTTGATGGTGTTACATCACTGTCGGGCTTAATTCTCAGATCGAACACATCAGGCCAAAAAACTTTTACCGTTAAGCAAGTTTTTTTCGGGATCAGACCACTGAGAAGCTTTACTGTAGGCTAGAAGTGCTGAGCACGCAAGTGCAAAGGTAGCGCCACCTTTCTACATCGAAGCGCGTCACTAGGACTCTAGGCGCCATGAGCTGCTAACAGACTCCACCAAACTTAACATGGCCCGCCCACCGTTTGATATCTTGTCTGCGTCGCCAGTTGTGTCTCTATGCTCTCTCTTCTCGGACTTCTCTACCACTCTCTACGCTCACATTATCTCTCACTTCCTGACGGTCTTTTGAAATCTCCACAACATTCAGCAAAATGCTCATATTTCCTATGAATTTCAAGATTTTCCTTCATTTTTTTCCATAGGCTAAAATGCATGGCACATTCCAATGAGGAATTGGTCGGAAGGATTATGAGACACTGACACGCTGTGCGAAATTATTGAGCAATGAAATGTGGCGACGGTATAAGTGATAAAGCGTGTCTCCTGGATGCGGCACGCCAAAAGCGAGTAGCTTGCGCGCGAGCCGTCCTCAGTCCCGTATTACTATCCAGAAACACTCGTAGTGCAGGAGACGCTCCAGCGAGAACTGGGGAAATATTTGCGATCATCTGACGTGGGTCTTCCGATTACAGTGAACGAATGAGGTTGTGAAGTCTGGAGTCATGTATATAGACAACGGAAGCTCAACTCTGGCTAGTCTCTAAGTCGTTTCCCAACAGTAGTGCATTGACTGATTCCTTTGAAGGACTTATATTTTAAGACCATTGGAAATTTGCTAGAGATGGTGATGGAAAAGGAAAACCAGAAAATGGCCTGAAACCTATAAATGATCCCTTCTGCCGTTGATTTATGCGTTGATGAGACTCCTCGGTAAGTGACTCTTCCAAAGTAACATCTCCTCTCGAAACGCTAGACAGTAAGATACGAAACGACGTGAGTGGTCGAAGGAGGGACGTATCGCGCAACAGAGCGCAATTGGATTGCAGTGAGGGTATGTCGAATCATCGGGGAGAGCCCTAATGCAGGTGCGCGTCGTCGCTTAGAAGGTCGCCTGTTTACTAATAGGTAAATGTCCATTCTTCGATCTTCCCTTGTGATCCTCCTTCAACAACGTGCTTCTCTTTGGGTGCCGGCCACACCTTATAGATGTATTAGTTCTCATTATTTGCACACTGATTATTTTACTTATTTAGGATATTGTATTACCAGAAATTATTATTAATACAGGGGTGGCCAAAAAAAAAGAGACACTTTGCCCATGGCGCACATCATCGAACTTTTCGTCGCACAGGGAGCCGACGATAATGAAAGTTTTACTGGCGGAATATTCCTTAGGTTTTCCTCCGTAAATAGAAGCAGGCACTCCTTCGCTGCTCCCGCCGTCTTCAGAAGACAACGTCGTCTGCCACCACCGCCAGTTACGAGGTGACGTAATCGCTCAGCATAAAGTGTTACAGAATTTCTTAAATGATAGTCGAGGGAATAGTTCTAAGAGACCTAGAACTGATGCAGCCGTTGACGAATACGATGTCCAGGGACGTCGTAATGGTCTATGGTACCTCGACGACCTCGTTGAGCTCGTACCGTAAACCATGTTTCCGTGGGAAAATCTTCTGACGTCGTCACTGTAGAAGGCTGTCATGTAGATTTTAGATAGAATAGAATGTTCTCTTTAATACTGAGTTGGAGTCAGTCGACTTGATATTAACAGAGTGTGATTAGTGCTGTCTGAAATGTGTAGTGAAGTGAAGTGTCTCTTTTTTTGGTCACCCCTGTATACATAGCTTATCTTACTTCTTTTGTGAAAAATTAAAATTTTGAGTTTTGTTTTCTTCCAATAATAGTTTTAAAGAAAGTCTTATTCGGAGTTTAGTTAACTTCTTATCTTGAGAAGAAAGAGCAAACGAATTCAAGTTTCATATGTGGATGTGATCCGCAAACTATTACATTAGTAATATTCAGCGCCTTTAGAATTTTAAAAACATCAGCTATATGCCGGCAATCCGTTAAAGAATTCAATACTGAACACTGGTGCTACTCGGAAAAATTTTAACATCACATCATCCCTTCACAAATCCATCATATCTTGTTAGGAAGAACACATGAGATGTCCCTCTTCGACTTCCTGTGGAATTCCTCCTCAACAACGGCACTCTCGTTTGGGTGTCCGGACCACACCTAGATGTATGTAGTTCTCATATATTGCACACTGTTATTTTACTGTTATTTAGGTATATTCGTGCAATTACCAGAAATTACTCTTCCATATATTTTTAAGCTTATTCCTACCTCGTATCCTTTTTGTGATACTAAATTAAAATGTAATTGGTTTTCCTGCAAACCAGAATCTTTCAAGGAAATCTATTCGATGCAAAAATAATGATGATTAATGACGAGTTAAGTATTGGGTGGTGGCTCTTTATTACAAAAACAATATCAATGAATCACTTCACACTGTATACAGGGGGGGCAATAAAAAAAGACATTTTGTCTCCACTTTCAGATGGATTTAAGCACACTTTGCTCAATTGAGACCGAGTGTTCCCAACTTAATATTGAAGAGCACATTTCATTCTATAAGAAAATCTTCATGTTGGCCACCCACGTGGACGGCAACAGAAGAATTTGCCCTGGAAACATGGTGCACTGGTCGAGCTCAATGGGGTCTTCGAAGGATTCTGTACCATAACGACCTTTACTGGAAAGCTCGTTTCGAGGGGATTTGTATAGTGGGAGCTAACGCCTCTAGAAAAGTATCCAACATTAAATCGATTCACGAAATTGCGTAAGAGCTTCAGGCTGAAGCACTTACAGTAGACCTCCTTGAGCCTGACGACGGTGACAGATGACGTCATATTCTGAAGACGGTGAGGGCAGTGAAGGAGGGCCTGCGTTCACTTAATAGAGGGACACTTAGGGAATACTCTGCTGAGGAACTCCCGTCAACGACAGCAATCTCTGCGAAGAAAAAAGAGCCGAAGTCCGACATAGGCAAAATGTGTTTTTTTTTGCCCCCCCCCCCTGTATATGGATCTCTTAAACTGATTTGTTAGTAATCTTCATCGCGCCTTTGATATTCCCTATGCTCCTTTGGAGAGAACTCATCTATAGTGCGGTCAATTCGCGTTCAAATAATTAAGTTACCTGAACACTTTGCTCCCTCTGGAAATAAATGTAAAATCACATCATCCGTTCATCTGAAATCTTCCATCAATATCTGTGTAGGGAGACACCATGCTTCGGAAGGAAACGTTCGGATCGGAATTCGTGGCCGTCCTTGAACACGGGTGAGTGCGCAAGAATTCGATGGATTTTGCCAAGAACATGGGTGTATGAAGAGAATTTTTCTCCTCTAGCGGACGTGTCCCGAAATTTTATGAATGAAATTCATGGTAGGGGCATTAGCGCATCGCTAGAGCTCCTCCTAGCTGCACCAAAAGCATTCCATTGTGGCACGAAAAGGAGTTTAACTCTCTAAGAAATGAGTTGAAAAACTTTGATAGACTAGCAGACGCTTATAAATTAGGGTGAAGCGCTTTTTCAAAGCGTTATAGGGGCTGTTGCATGAACCACAAATTCATTTTCGCTCAGCGGCCCTCTAGACGACAAAAAAGGGTCGAAAAAATTGGGCAGAGCGCAGCTTTACCCTCGTCAGATTCACAGAAAAGATTTACAGAAAATTTGGAATTCAATGCCCCATCGAAAAAGTGGATGGCGGATGATATCATGTTAGGGGCCCATTATTTTGTATAGAAACAACTTAAACAACGATTACGATAAAGTGGGAGCACATCTGGGAATCATATTCACCACAGGAAGCAATTTATTAGGTGACAAGGAGGAGAGCTGTGGAGCTTTCACGACGAAAGGTTGCTGAGCAGGACTTCGAAAGCACTCCGCCCACTAGTTAGTTGGTGATTTGGACGAGCTGCGTGCCAGCAGCGGCACAACTGGAGCAACTCGATTGGAGCGTGGTTTGGCATGGTGCCACCAAACGCGTTGCGGTGAACTCGTTCATACGTCCGCTTTCTGAGCTGTTACCTGTTCATGAGTGAAAACCAACGGCCAAAAAAGGGGTTTTGCGTTTTCTTGACGGATTTCTCTGCTTTTTTTCGCCTTTTTCGTACCAATGAGCACCACCACGTCTCCTCTAAACCCTTCTGGAACCTTTCGTGATAGCTGCCTTGGAAGACGATTTTGGCGTGGATAACTAGCGAGACATGATCTGGTCTTACATGATACCAGCATTCGGTTCCGGAGAGGCAGAGGGGTGGGGGAGGGGAATGGGTGAAACAGCACCCATCACGGACCGGCTATGAAGAAGCCTGGCATTTGGAGGAGGCAAGGTTCCAGCCTCACACTTTTCAGTTAGAAAAGGGAGCTTTTTCATCCTTCACCAAATAGCGGAAAATATTAAAACTGCCTACAAGATAGTGTCGTATAATAAACGTGCTGATGGGCAAAAACACCGTCCCTGTCCCTGCCGAAAATTGAGTTCTGGCCACCTTACT
>MU895787.1:0-11659 GCA_036418205.1 Ostertagia ostertagi
CCTAGCAAGACGGGGCGCACTAATTTTTCTTCAGACTACTCACTGTTTTTCTTCGTCTTTAACCGACCCGGTCACGGATTCCAGTGTGCCTTGATATTCAGGCTCTATTGTTTCATCTTCACTCACAGCTCCTTCCTCTTCTGCGATCATCTCCTATAAAAAATCGTATTCGACGAAGATTGCGGTGAAAAATCTACCAGTACTTACTGCTGTCGAAGCTTTAGCAATAGCACCATCACGATGCGAGGCGTCTACTACCGTACTCTGCGAATGTGAGGAGTCGTGAAGCGATTCATCGGTGGACACCGGTGGTTCAGCTAACGCGTTTGCGAACGATATTGCTGTGTTGCATGACGTGATTACAGTGATGATCTTCTGAAATCGATTATTGATTTTCCGGTAGTTAGGTTTATAGTTGCTCGGGAATCAATTATTGATTGCTTCACTGATGCACTATGATATTGATTGATTGCAGCGATTGTCATCTTGCATTTGATTTGATTTTTGTTTTTGATTTGTGTTTTCTTTACGATCATTTCGGACATATCAATTATTAATTAGTACGCCATTTGCTGTTGCTTTGGGCTGTTGCGGAGGAAGTGTTTTTTCTTCATTTTGGCATCGCTAACCACCTCTGTCACGATTTTATTGGGCTATTTTGTAATCGTGAACACAGCCGTTAAGACGCTAATTCGAGGAATCAATTAATGCCTAAAGTCCATTCGAGTTACGGTATAATTAACTGGTAACTGACATGTCGTCCTACAAGTAGGCGAAAAAATCAATAAAAGGAGCTAACTGTAAACCGCCCGTTCGCTCACCTTTTCACTCTTGCCGCCAAGCTTGACATGCTCGGCGTTAGCCCGCTGAACACGTTCCTTGATGAGAGCGATATCGTTCTTGAGCGTCGTTGCGTCATGTCGGCACGACAGCACGTGGTCTGGTGACGGTGTGAAAATGACGGCATCATTTATGGCCTGGCAACGTCGCTGTAGGTCAGCGCCACGTCGCCCCATATCGTCCACTAGTCGCCAGAACGATTCACAGTCACGTTTATACTGGGCGAGTAGGTGTAGGCGGTCGACCAGATCGCTGCGTAACTAAACCAAAAGAACGCTAAGCGACCAGTGAATCAATATTTGACCAATTCTGGAGGCACTTACATCAGCGATTTTTTTCGCGACTTCGCTAACTCCTCGTCGCACATCGTGCTTGGCCGCTGGGTCGACACTGGCCTGGGCTATCAAACGCTCTTTGGCATTCTCCAGAGCAATGAGTGCTGCTTTCCTGAAGGAGGCAGAAGTTTCTGACAGTATCCCGAGTTTGAATATGTATGTCACGGCAATGACGCCCTACCAATCAATAATTTCGGAAACTCACTTTTCAGCAATCTGTGCGTTCTTAGCTGTCGCCACCTTTATCGCTTCTTCAATCGCTTTCATATCATACGGGTTAAAATCCACATCAAGTTCGACGGCTGTTTCGTCAAACCTTCAGAGAAAATCGATATATTGGTAAGTTGAGAGAAGAAAAATCAATAACTATCCAGGAACCACTCACCAAAACTGTAGATTTTCAAGATCGTGTCTGAGTTGACTTTGGTCAACCGCCCTGGCGTCAAGCCGAACTCTGGCCTCACGAACCGTTCGCACCAGTTCACGGAATCGCGTCTCAACGTCGCGTGTGCGCTTACGGATCGCCGTCGCTCGCTCACTACCGTCGCTGAGACGCGGCAGAATCAAACCCAGCCGTCGAACAGCATCAATGACGAGTGCGTCCACGCGTGGTAGCATCTGAAAGGTTTACACTGCAAACTGTCACAAAGTGTCGCGCGCGGCACACCGTGTGATAAATCACGGCAGCTATGGCTGAGACCTGCGCAAGTGAAGAGGAATAAGTGACGGATTGCCGGACTCATATAGGTAAAATGGGACTGGCCTACCTCTTCGACGATTTTCTGTCGTTCTTCAAGTTCTTCCAAGCGTGGACTGGTCTCCCGTCCATTGAAGCGATCCATCGCTTTGTCGCCCATTGCGAGCCCTTTTCCGCTCGATAGCACCTGCGAATTACTGTTTGAGCTTTATCCGCCCGGAAAGCTCAGATAAATCTTTCGCTGAGAAAGAAAAGATATCAAAAGCCAAGTAAGGCCTCCTTAGTGTAATGGTCAAGGTGCTTAGAAAACAAGGCTGGTTCAAATACCGCTCCACGGAGAACTATTATCCACCATCCACTGAGTTTACGGGTTACTTGAACTTAATTTCTAATCGTCTCACGTAATTGGCCGGAGACAGCATCAGAACGAATCCACAAGAATGCGCACCAACTTGGCTCCAGAGCCTTAGGAGGAAGGTAGTGGTCCTAGAACTAAGCCCTGGAGAGAGAACTCTGGGTTGGGTGAGCCAATTACAGTGTGGCAAACCTTAGAATGTGTGAGGTCGTAGTAGTCATGGGCCGCGTTTAGGCAAGAGAGCGCAGGCGCAAGAATGAGGCGGTTCAAAGGACCGTGTTCAAGCAGTCCCTCGACCACCCACCCACCCAAGTGCTTTTTCGAATTTAAATCAAAAAGCTCGAAATCATACTATCAAATGCGAGCGTAAGTAGTAATTGCAAGCATTAATTGCAGTGGTATTAATTGCAGTGGTTTCTTAGAATGAGAAAGAACGAGGCGTATCGGTATCATATGCCGCGGTACCCCCAGGAGGCCCGTCGCGCGGCAAGAAGGCAAAGTCAGCGGACGAGTCGCGCGCGTACTATAGGGATTTCGCGTCAAGTTAATAGAGTGTCCCACTGCACGTCCTACATCGCACACCACGCGCTGCAACTCGTCCGCCGACTCTGCCTTCTTGCCGCGCGACGGGCCTCCTGGGGGTACCACCGCTTCGTATTCTGCCAGCTTTCTTTTTTTAATTGTAAGTAACTTGTGGGAGGGACTAGGAGCGGCCCCGAAATGTGGGGATACTGATAGACAATGCTCCTGATGACGGGAAGTAATCTCAACAAGTAAAAGGATCAAAAAGTGACGGAAAACAGAAATAAGGAGAAACGAATCATCTCAACCTTTGTTCATGTTTTCGAACTGCAGTCCTAGGGACGTGCACGAAAACTCAGATGAAAAGTGGGAACAGAAACCAATCGGGAACATACCGAATCCCTATTGAGGGCACATTCAACTACCGCAGAATGCGAATAGTTGATGGGTAGGTAAGAAGTGAGGGTTTCGAAAATGAAACTGAGGTGCTCTCTGGCGCGTGAATAAGAAAAGCACAAAACTCGATAAGATACTTACTGTGACCCGTTTCGCTGTCCATTTCAAGCAAATGCAATGAGGCATTACGAGCGCAAGACATGATAGTGAATTCCTGGCAGTATGAATGCGACGGCTGCAGAAGACGAAAAGTATATAGGGAAGATCGAGACGCAGACGCCATTGGATTGAGTTTAGAGGTGATAGGAGAAGTCACTGAGCTACAATAGTTCTAGCGCCTTTCTGTGCTACTCTGCCACAAAAGAGCTTCGCACCAGTTCTACCCATTCAGAAAGCGGCTCTTGCAATGAGACGAATATAAAATGCGCTGATAATATTAAAATTTGGATATTTCAATCACCGTAAATCGTGTTAAGCCTGCTCCCAAATTACTGTGTTACCATATTCACTGCCCTATTCAAACAAAAGTACAAAGAAGCACAGTGTGCCATGCATTCCCAGCCATCACAACATTAATGCTATCACTCACACTCTCCAGCTTCTTCCATTCTTCTCGATCATTTGTGGCCTTTTGTCGTCGCGTTTCCAAGTCCTTTCTTAACGCCTCCACCCGTTCCTGTGTATGCGACACTTCGAGCACGTCCATCGTCATCTGATGCTCATCTACTTTCCGTAGCGCTTGATCGAGATCATCTGACATTTTCTGTAAACAAACACTTTACAACGAATTGCCAAAATCAAGCAAAGGCATTCCCAGTTAAAGAAAGAAAGCTGTTGTTCCTATACATGTACCCTCTATTTCGGAAAACGGAAGAGCGTCGAGTGCAGATCACACACACAAGTGACGACAGCCAAGAAAAAAGTGGCTTATTTTTCTTTTTCTTGGCCGTCGTCAAGTGTGGTGTATGGTCTGCACTCGATCTCTCTTCTCATTTTCCCAAATAGAGGGTAGATATAAAGCAAGAACGTGAGATTAACAATAAAACTTTTGAGTCTTCAAGGTGAAAGGACAAAGTGATTCGTGGCACGTATAGTGGCAGACCACAGCGATGTTATGGCAGGGCATTATGGAGAAATGACAACATCCATCTCAGGTTTTTGGCCAATAATGTCCTGTTCGCATTATGAGCGGTAAAAACATCGCCAGACAGCCGCACGGCCATTCAGTGCCGTTCGTCGCGTGACCCTTTGTTCTCGCGCTTAATCAGACAACGGGGTGACTATCTGAACCCGACTGGTCAAAGTCCTTGCTAAAAGCTGACTATCTCCGCAGATAAGCATTACCCAAGATATTGCAAAGACGTACAATGCCACTGGGCATTACCATGGAATCCATCTCATATGCACCTAGAGGGTTATGATTCTGTTATCTTCATCAAGCACATATTCTATTTCATTCGAGACCTTTGAAGATAGTGTTCACGCAGTCTAGGAGGCGGAGACAGCAACAGACCCTATTGGTGGAATGGTGAGAGGAAAGAAGCTATAAGGTCACTCATGACCGTCAACCAATAGACGCCAGCGTAGGCTCCGCTCCTCTGCTAGTGCGAATGCGCGGGGCGTGCAGTCTCTTCTCAGGTCAGAGGCACTAAAATGGAGACATCACTCATTTGCTGGCACGCTCAGACGAAGCCTTTGCTATTCAAGGTTTTGTGCCATAAGCCAAGATAAGCACAAGCAAGCATAAGCATCCAACCCAAGCTTCACTTAGGTTAAATGATCGCGAACTCGATGACCTGACAGAAAGACAGAACTTAACGGCGTTGAAGTGACCTGAAACTTATTTCCAGGCCAAACACCCTTCAAAGGGCAAACCCCGAGATAAGCCCGATTTGTAGGTAGGGGGAAATTGTAAGGTCCCTACCTACCTAGATCACTCCAGCTTCGCGCAAAGTTGCGCGGTTAGGGCGCTAATCCTTACGGGCCTGCAACCATCGACCCCCGTTGCAACGCTTCCCACCCACCTCGATATCGGCGTGCTCTCTTGAACGGCTTGCCATCGTTCCATCCGACCTTTTGAAGGTTAAGGCCTTAATTTCAGCGATCCCAAAGATTTCTCTAGCTTTCCTTTCCACTTTCAGGCCGTCCCGCAGCTCAGTCATCATTACGAAGCGCTCTTATCACCAGTTTTATCCGGGGCTTGCCTTTAAAGGAGATCAGGTCAATTAATTCCAGACAGTCATTTTCTCAGCTAATAAGCGGAATACTGGATGGTAGTACTTTACAGATCTGTTCGTCCTAGGTGAAAATTGTAATTTCGATGTCTGGTTTTTGAAACCCGTTTCCGTTTTGTTCCGCTGAGTGCGACCTAAATTTTTCAGGGAGAACGGTTTGATTTTTATTGGAAAAAAGTAATATGCATTTAAAAGTTAGTAACTGAAAGTTTACGGATTCAAAATTTGGCAGAAAGCTTTTTGTAAAAATTCCTTGTAAAAATTTGTTCGATAAAAGTTGAGGTACTTTAGAATCTACCGTACCGTATATCTTTCCTCGAAGTCATCGACACCTTCCATAGGATATCGTTCATCAGCCGTTATGGCCTCTTCGATGAGATCCAAAGTTTTGTACACCTGAAAAAGCCAGTGATTCGGTAGGCAGATCATAGAGCAATGTTGGATTACCTTCTCCATCTCATCCGCTGAGGGCGAAGGGGCTTTTGGCGGAGGTTCAGCCGCACTGCTAAGGTCCTCTTCGACGCTCATTGTGACCATCGTCGGCCGTGCAAAGGAGACCGTGATTGTTGGCTCATCAATTGCAATATCTTCGACATCATCCAAAGTCTGCTCGGGTTCAAGTGGCGCTTTTTCTTCCGGTTGCACTTTTTCTGGTGGCAAAAGTATCTTGCGGATCTTCGGCGACGGGGCGCCATCCTGGGTGGCCGTGGGGATGTTTTCCCTTGGCTGCGGTTCCGGCCTGGGGCCTTCACCATTCGGTTCACCTTCTTCAATAGGCTGTTCTTCAGTCGCTTCTGGCTTTTCCTCCGGCTTATCTTCGTTGGGAGCAGCAACTTCAACGGCTTTCGCCTTGACGGCCTCAGGTGCCTCTGAATGTTCGTCCTTCATCTCTTCTTCGGTGGTATAGGCGTCGGTTACGTTACCAACTTCCATCGCTGAAAAATCTGTTGCTAGTCAATAGGTGGACTAGAGCGAGAGATTCGAAAATTACCTAGTGGGCCCATACTGCTCATACTGGTCCGGTCAGGCGACGTTCGAATTGGTGTCGCATTGGCCATCGGTCGTGACGCTGGCTGCATCAGCAGCGCTTCAAGGCGCGCCAGCTTGTCGCCCAGGGCTGTCAGCGTGCTATCACGGCTCGCGCTCGACTTACCCGGTAGTGCGGCGTGAATCGCAGCGGCTCGCTGCGACAATGCAGCAAACTGTGCATCACGATCGGCAAGGTCTTGCCGCGTGGCCTGAAATTATGGTTATCAAAGCAAAGGTCTTGGTCGCGCTGCGCCTGGAAATTATGGGTGATCAATTTTGGAAGATATTGCCTAAGGAAATCGATTCGAATATACCTTTGCTATTTGCGAGATCCGTGTAAGATTTTCTAGCTGCGCCAGTTGCATCCCCCCCCAAAAACCCCAAACCCTTTTTTTTTTTTTTCCTCTTCGGCGGCTTCGCGATCTTTGTCAACAGCTTCGGCCTGGGCCAGAAGTGGATCGAGGACCGATTTCTGGGCGTCCAGCTCCATTTCGAGCTGAAAATCGACTTTGTCAAATAAAAAATGTGACAGTAATTATGTAACAAATATTTAATATTAGTGCAAAAATAATAGATATTGAAAATATCTACTAAAATGAGGATGTTTGCCCTGGTAGCGCGTTGTCCCGCGAGACTTTCTCGCTGACAGCAGCATTCCTTCACTCAAGCGGCTGATGAATTCGTCAGCTAAATCCGTAACTACTCAGCGATTCGAACCCTGTGAGCTACTCGAAAAATATTTTATGAAAACTAGTTTTTATTGGAATAGCTCTCCTACAAAACAATAAATAAAAATGTACTCTCAGAGTGCTCTATAAAATTTATCAAGAACACAAACACGAAAGTATTTCAAATAAGGAATTTTTCAGTGTCTCTTCATGAAGTGGCAATATTTCGGTGCATAGCACCTTCTTCTCGCACAAAATATTTCCTTTAATTAGAGAGTTAGTTATTATTTTGCAAGTTTTTTTTCAATAACTCACTCTGCACCGCCTCTAACTACCACTCCCGCGAGGTTTGGTTAGGGTAGAAACTGGTCAACCTATCCGCCCTGCGCCTTTAAACATTGCTAGACTGCGGTATCACCCAACACCGCCGTTAAACACGCACATTAAAGGAGGAATCCACGATGAGAATAAAGGTCGAAGAAGGAGTACTTAGTACTTTGGTATTTACTTAGTTGAGAGACCTGCGGACCTCCTGAGAGTGCGGACCGTCGCGCATTTTGAAAGCGAAATAATTGACCTCGGCAACCTAGCATGGCTCACTCTTGGCGCGGTTGGCGGGCCCGCCCAATACCCCAATCACTCGCCAGAAGTCTATACGCGGCGAGTGACTAGATAGCAGAGAGAGCATAAGCGTTGAAGAGGGCATAACGATGCAAGTCGCATCAATGGGGAAATCAACGGGCAATGAAGGGGTCCTATTTCTCGGGTTCTGAGCCGCTTCTCATTGTTTCTCTTTTTTGTTGTTCCACCCATCATCCTTAACTCAATTTGGAATGGGTTGCGTTTTCATTGTTAATTCTGCCTTTAGAGCACAAAATATGGAGCATTTGCCGTTGATCAAGCCCTTTTTGGGATCGGCGCGTCTGGTACCAATTAACCGACCCCGGAGGGATGGAAGGCTTGGTTGGCCCGGGCGACTCACGACCCAGGATTTGATCCCCGGACCGCTCGCGTGGTAAGCGCGCCACTTGTCACTACACCACTTCCGCCCTTGTGCACTTTTGAGCAATACGTCCAATAAAATTAATATCAATTAAACATTAACAGCACCATTGATAAAAGTAAAAATAATGTGGTTGATATCAACGCCGAAAGTATGGTCTTGGGAATGCGCCACACATCCTACCATGACTCAGAATCTGTAAGAGATTTGACAGTGTGCTCAACTTAGAGTGTTCGACGCTTGTACATAAGGATACGCCATGGACGCAGCAGCAAACCAGGATCACAAAGTCAGCCGGTTGTGCAGAGAGCTTACACAGTGACCGTCTACTCGAGAAAGGAGGCATCTTATTCAATTGTTTTCAACACTCCTCTCTCTCTCTTCACTGCCCTAATCACTGGACGAATGGCTGCTCCAAAATTTGCGACCCCATCACTTACTCGTGACTTTTTAAGATGCGCAAATGTATTCTATGTTTAGGCCATGTCTAGGTAGTGATAAAAAGTGTAAAAAATCGAATAAAATAATGAACTTCCTATCTTCACATTGTAATGAATACTGACGATTATATTTTCAATACAGAGGTAAACGACTCGATAGACATTGTCAACTCAAGTATTTCAGAGTACAAGACCCGTCAATACTGTAAAAGACAAGAAAGAGAAGTTCCATTTTGGGCACGCGTGGTTATCACTAAGAGTCCTTTTTTGATTATTCTCACATGAAATTAAAACTCAAAAATCAGAGAGAAATGCGAAAACAAATAAAAAACGGGAGTACCCGGAGAGTTTCAGGTCTGGCAAGGACAAGGGAAATATGAAGCGAGCTGACTAAGCGAACGACTGAGTCAGACAGACGTCAAGAGAAGAACGTCCGTCAGTCGCCCACACTCCTGTCCTTTGTCCTTGGCTGTTTGCCGTAATTTAAATATAATATGAACCAATCAAATTTTTGACAAAAAATAAAATCAATTTTTTTTAATTAGGTTGAAAAATAAAAAATTTCATACCAATAAGAAAAAGCAAGGGATTTCTTGCCCACGCATGTCGAAAAAGCTGGAGGTTCGCTTTGCAGGAAACTATTTGAATACAATCTGTTCATCCCAGTTTTATACCCGGGAAAGGCAACAAGTGATGAGTGGCAGAGATGCAAAAGCTTGCAAGCTCTGCGTCTCTGTCACAACTTTCACCTGGTGTGTGCTCTGACATATCGTAAATTCGTAGTCGAAAATTTTTCTGTTGCATTTCATTTCTTAGGTATTTGAAGGGACAATCGCGGAGCGCACTGGAGCAAAAACGTCAATAAAGTACAACTTAATCGGAGGAATTATTTAAAAAAAAATCAAATAAAGTGGGGCAAAAAAATACAACAAATCGAGATATGATCAAAAGAAAACAGAAAGCAGATGCCAACATGATGTAATCCAAGGAAAAGCAAGAGAGCGTTCTTGATGGACTTTCATTTCAGTTTGAAAATCTTGTTCTCTTTAAGGTGAAGTGAGGCGGATGGGGTAGATGTCATACTTGCGATCAGCTAGCGAATCGCGCAATTCGCTAGCTATTATTCGCAAAGTCTGCCACCTGCTCACTTGAGAATCCTTGGTTTGAGCGCAATTTGTTGAAATTAGAGAGCGATATTCAAAAAACGTAAAAAGTTCAACGTTTCCGCTAATCAGCATGGTTAAGGCCAGCTAGTATTGCGTTGGTCTCTGTAGGCCAGTCCTAGTTTACTTTCACTCATCACTCTGCTACCGTATCGCAAGAGTGCAGTGGGATTTCGTGACAAGAACTGTGATGAGACTCTATCAGAAAAAGATCTCCGATATATTATCGATCAGAGGTTTATCCAAAACACCGTTTTCTTATTCGCTCGATACAGCTTCATATAGCTTTGAAAAGACGAAATTATAAGTGCACATTGTGCAACGGAATACTGCAGGTACAGTACTGTATGCATACACAGTACTTTAGGGATTACGGTAGGGAGAGTTGCCTACAGTATACTCAACTGTTGCAGGAATAGAAAGTCCCGGAACTCCTCCCTTGCCAAAAATGGGAGTACTGTAGGAGGCATTACTGCTTCATAAAACGCCTCCTATTAGGTATCCAAATCAAAAATTGTTTGGACGGAAATCTTCAAAAAATCAGGACCAACAAGACACTGTAGCTGGTACGGTAGAGCAGAAGGTCCAATTCAAATTCGATGTAAAATTGGTTATTGAAGAATTAACAAATAAAAATTTAGTAAATGAAAATAAAAATAAATGAAATAAATAAATAAATGAAATCAAAAGTAATCTAAAGTAGAATTTGCTAGAAATCCCAGACCTGATCGGCGATATCGACGATGTCGTCGAGCTTCTCTATCGCACGATGAGTGTCGAGTTCCATACGACCGCTATTCGCCAGACTCCGCCCCTTGTCGATGACGTCATTGAGGGCAGTACGTGACTCTGTTAGAAAATGATCCACGGCCTAGAAATTGACCGAATTAACTGAAGCCGGTCGATAAGCATCTGAACCAGAACCTATATCGGCCTAGAAAGTGACCGCATTAACTGAAGCCGGTCGTTAAGAATCTGAATCGGAACTATCTCAGAAGCTCACCTTAAGCCGCTTTTCCCATTGGATAACACTACTGACTGGAGACGCATCGAAGTCCAGACTGGCTTTTGCTTTGTCGAAGGTGTTTTTGAGCAAGTCGATCTTAAAAAGAAGTAAATCAGTTTCGTCCATTTAGAGGAGAAAATCCGGTTTGTTTGTTGCCTCAAGCAAGTTCTCAGGAAATTGTTTAGACATGGCACGCAAATTCGACTATCACGGAGGTGTTATCGACTTTTTACGCTGAGAAAACAACATTCGAAAGAAGCAAAGGCGTTGAAATGTGAGATCAGCTTATCAAATGCAGTGCCAGACTGCTTTATGGTTTCCTTTTCAAAAAAATGTCACCGAAATTTTATTTATTCATTTATGAGGCTGGATAAGGCAGATCGTAAGAAACAACCAAGAGCACCATCAAATTGTTACAGTACACTTCTACTAACTATAGCTCAACAATTCCTTCTTCACGAGGCGTTTGAAAAGTAAAAAAGCAGGGAAGACAGGAGCCACTTTTGATTTTAGATTAATGAATGTAGATCCAGCTCGACACTAGACACATTATATTAAAGTATAAAAAAAGGAAGCATTTGCCGTTGATCAATCCCTTTTGGGATGCGGCACGCATTCTACTTCCATTTGTACATTCGTAGTGGCGTTTGAATGCGATGGCCTATACAATGACTTGCGGGGGCCAGCCGATGTACAAGTCAGTGTTTTTATCCTCCCAGACAAGTCTGGTACCAATTAACCGACCCCGGAGGGATGGAAGGCTTGGTTGGCCCGGGCGACTCACGACCCAGGATTTGATCCCCGGACCGCTCGCGTGGTAAGCGCGCCACTTGTCACTACACCACTTCCGCCCGACACATTATATTATAAGAAATAAGAATCGAGGAAAATGAAAAAAAAACGCAAAATTGTTAAAAAGTCAAAATTTTTAGAATATGTGGCAGGAGAAGTCAGAACGCAAAAGCGGATTA
>MU895788.1:0-28829 GCA_036418205.1 Ostertagia ostertagi
CTCCTCCCCCCCCAATATGAGAGAGACTTCCACAAATACTATCATGTCATTGATGAGTATGCACACACCTGCTCTACACCAGGGACAATCGATCTTTTTTATAATACTCCAGGAAGATCAGAACAAATCCCGGATCCAGAAAATTTTTTATTCAACCACGGTTCAGACAGAAGGTGTTGAAGGTTTTACTGTGTTCAGAAAAAAATGCAAATGTGGGATTTTGTCAGCTAGGCTTCTGGCGTTCAGCAGTGTGCAAAGGTCAATATGCACATAGTTGGACAGGGGAAGCATAGGAAAAACCGAGCTAAGGAAAGAGACTGTTTTTCATAGAAGATATATCAGACCCTTTAGTGAGCACAGCCCTGCACACTACGTAAATGCGCACCATGATATTTGTTTTGCCCTTGCTCGCGCCTGTTTGCGCAGATCCTTCTCTTTTTTGCGCCCTCCCTTCGACATTGGTTTCTTGTGATGATACTTTTGTACTGTGGTACGCAGAGCCTTTGCTTTCAAAGAGGACGTCGAGAAAGTCCGGCAGCGATTGAAGGATAGAACTTGGTCTAGCCCCGGCGTCTCCCTTGACTAGCCTTGGGGTATAGGGAAGACTCTGGGAATAGGGAACCACGGGTACCGTGAGGCAAAAGTTGATGGATGATAGATCACAGGGTTAGTGGCTTCTTACCTTGGAGCCTTCCCCTCCCCTAAGGCTCAGTCCTGATTGCGATCTAATCAGTCAGAGGGCCAGACGAGCTGAAAATAGGCGCCAATTGCCCGCGGCAAATCGGCTGGTCAGCGGCAAATCCGCGCCGCAATCAAACATTTCGAATTATTCTCCCGGAAGTCTTTGAAGAACCCTGTGGCCGATGTCATAGTTTACGATTCGCTAGCGAATCGCTGGATCCGAACGTTGCACAAGCGGATCGAGCGTTGCACCAGCGAATCGATCGATGCACCAGCGAGCGACGAATGTACCAGCGACTTTAAATAGTGGCGGGACCCAACGTTTAAAGGAAGCCCGCCACTTTCAAACAGTGTCACGTGACAGTGGACGCCTTTTGAAAGTGGCGGGACTTGACAGTGGACACTGTTTGAAAGTGGCGGGCTTCCTTTGAACGTTGGGTCCCGCCACTATTGAGTCGCTGGTACATCGTTCGACTCGCTGGTGCATCCGTTCGATTCGCTGGCGCAAGGCTCAGATCCAGCGATTCGCAACTAACATTGGCCTGTGATGAGCCTTTTTTGTCCTTTGTTGTCATTACTCTTAAATGTAGCTTTATGTTGATTTTTTTCATCCAATTTATTCGTTGTTCTGCCGGTGGGGGTTGGATAGTGGCAGATGACTAAAATTTGTGGTCCAACTCGCTTGTCACACGCACACCCACATGAGTTGCACTCATTTGCCAAGTGAATTGCTTCACTTGGATTCTTTTGTGCGCATGTCTAAGTTAGGAATGTGTTTGCATATGAGGGTAATTCAAACACTATAGAAGTTTTTGTACGTGAGTCCGGCTTTGGCGGTGCTTTGTTCTTAGACAGCTGAGAGCGAGCGTGAATTTGCGAATGCACAAAAGTGTTTTCGTTTTGTTTCAGGTTTTCACATGTATTTTGTGCATGTTGAGATCAAATGCACGGCAATTCAGCTCACTATCAAGCAGAGTTTAGTTTCTAATACAAGTTTTTTTGGGTGCTGTCAAGTTTTCTTCGTTAAAATGCTACTGCCCAAGTATGCTTTTTCCATGTCGCTTTTCACATTTTCACGTGTTCTCTTCTTATCTTTGTGTATTACTCCTCAAATTTGTGTGTGTGTTTATTTATCGAACTTGTTATTTTGAATGCTCGTGTTTTGTTATTTATGTCATTTTTCCATTTTCAAGTTTTTGACTGCTTCTGTCATTTTTGTTTTAGTACGTGTTTTAAATGTGTGTATGTGTAAGAGTGTGCGTGAACAAGTGCTAATATGTGAGTTTGCTGTCAGTTTCCTTTGATAACCACACTATGAGCCTTTTTTCGCTTTTTGGCTGTGGCTGAGAGGGCAGAACGGTTTTTTTGTGTGCTTCGCACTTGTTCTGTTTGCTTAAGGTTCAGCTTATAAGAAAGAATTAAAGGTGAGGTCTATTATGCATGCAATGCGAGACGATGGTGTCGTCAGTCATTGGAAAAATCTGTAGCAAAGGGTAGCTTGTAAAGGACCGACACCTATACATAGTATATGTTTGCGACATATACCTCTTTCGTGGTCGAAATTGTAGTCGAACAGAGAATCTACAGCAGAGCCTACAACATACAGAAGGACATGTAGCACTGTGAAATGCTTAGAAATTCGAATTTCTATTCTGAAGATGTGGATGGAATTTTGTTGGTGGAATCTGATGATAGGTGTACAGCCCACTTTATACCAATTGGAGTGGGAGCGCACAAGGAACCAAAGAAGCCGCAGAATGTGGTACTTTTGAAGTTGATGGCGCCCTGTGAAGGACTAGGACTGACATCATCTATTGTAAATTCTCATCGAGAGCTGGGGTGGGAATAGGTCAAATTCCGCATATTTTCCGATCCTGAACCTTGATCCCTCCCGCTACGCCTGTTACCTCATATACTATGATTTTTAACGCCAACCAATGTATCGTACCATCTGTCATCGAGTGATGTCGCCTTTGTAGTGCAGAACGAATTCAGGTAAACGTGGCAGGAAGAGCGCGCGACAACCTCCAAGTAAGTGAGCCAGAACGTTATCATCGTGTCATGGTAGCTGTTGAATATTAGGATTGGGTCACAGCCAAGAATACTTCGAGGCTTGGGCATTTTAGAAAGTCCCTGCAGTGCCGCTGATGCCAGTACTTCGAATAACCGAGAATGGTTGCCGCCAAGAGCTGTTGAGTCTAAAGATTGTTCGTGGCGACTCTTGCCCGTTGACATTTCACCAAGACCGTCCTTGCGCACGTTTGTGAAAGTTTTTGACGTGACGAACACGAAGCACACTAGTAAGCATTGAAAAGTGTCCTCAATTCGTTTACGTTTTTTAGATGTTATCGGTTTTCTCCCAACGTTTTCTTCCTTAGAAAGGTTTTACTTGCTTCGTTTTGTTATATGAATCCCATCCAGTAAAGTGAGGCTGCGTTCATAAGTGTCCTAAAGCACCAGGTGCCCTGGTCTGATCGTCGGATGTCATCAGTCACTTTGGACTATTGGGGCCGTATCGTTTCCTTCCCCAGGCTAGTGGAAGAATATATCCGTCAAAATTTTTTTGGTTTTTAACGATATAATTTCCTTACTTTCAGCACATGGTTGCCTTCTCCTATACATACAAACATCACAAGTAGGATTCGTAGGGAAATCCTGGTTGGGAAACAAAGAAAATGAAAGTGATTCTTACGATATAGTTCGAATTTAATGCTCACTGTGCGTTTTTTTTTTTTTTTAGTGTTACCGCTTGCGCGCACCTCGTCTTGACGTACTAGACCCATCCGTCAACGACACGTCCGAGCTGATCCAGATCCTACTACTGCAAGAATTCTTCCCAAAGAAACGAATACATTCTCGTATGTTGGAATGAAATAAGGTCCATAGTTTTTGTTGCACATTTTTTTGAACCGAGCAAGTCTACAGTATTCAGTAGTCTAGTTTTTGGGGAGTGTGACAGATTTGAAAGTGAATGGAGAGTGACATATTGCTGTTTCTCGTGAATGTAGATTACGATCCATTCTTGCCTTATTTATTTATTTATTCATGGACGCAGAATATCTGCGTGGGATTTACAATCAAAGTGGATTATATCTGTGTGAGATTCACAATAAAAAAGGATCACAATCGCGATCAAAAAGAAGAGAGGAATAAGATAGATACAATACTGTAATAGAAAGGGTGCATTCTGACAAGCCAGTAAGAAACAAATACAAACTAGTCTATTAGTCAAGTTGGTATTATTTTCAAGAAACCTCCGCATTAGCTAATCTAATGGCTATTCTACGAAATGAACCGAGGGATAAATGTAGCGTATCCTGATTGAATATTTTATTTATGAAAGGTAGTACTCTGATCGCAAAGAATTTCGCTCTGACCTGTGATCTCACTACAGGACGTCTTATTTTTATGGTACTACCCCTAGTCCTAGATCGCACTAAAGTGAAAAAATCTGTGGGGTTTACAGCAACTTTTTTAGTCAGAATTTTGTAAGCCATCATAAGATCATTGACTAATCTCCTTTTAGCTAAGGATGTCAAGGCATAGTAACGACGTCTTTCACATGCATTAGGTAAAGACTCATAACTTAGTCCAGAGCAACGAAAGGCAAGCTTTCGAGTGAAGTTATTCTGAACACGTTCGAGAAGAACAATATCCTTTTTCTTATAGGGAGAGAATACAGTGGTACCAGATTCAACTATTGGCCTTATATAGGTTTTATAAGCTTTCAGTAATACTGTTGGGTCTTTCGTCTGAAGTGCTTTGAATAGATTGAAAATTCTATTGTTTGCTTTGGAAACCAGTGACTTGTAATGTGTGTCAAAGCTTAATTTATTGGAGAATGTAAAACCAAGGGTCTTTAATCTCACTAACAGGCTCTAATTGTACTGAACCAATTTTGTAGTTCTGAGTGATAACATTGTTACCGATGCAGAAAAGCTTAGTTTTATCTGGAGCCAAAGGTAAACTCCATTTCTCAGACCAATCCACAATATGATCAATAGCTGCCTGTAGCATGTCACAATCAGACTGACTTTCAATAACTTTGTACAATTTGATATCATCAGCATACATTACGGATGATACTTGAAATCTTGCCAAAGAACGGGGAAGATCCGCTGTATAAATAAGAAAAAGTATTGGAGACAATACTCCACCCTGGGCGTAATAACTTGAGGCGGGGGGGGGGAACCTTGGGTACTGATGAGAGTTTGGTCTCCAACACGAACTTGATAGGCTGCAAAATCAAAATATATAACATGAACTTGCTTACGAGTATCAAGGGCTCTAGACCAGTCATTGAGAGAACTTAGTAGTGCAGTTACGGTGGATTTTCCAGCACAGAAACCATGCTGGCATGATGGAATGATGTTATTATGCATGAGAAATGTTGTCAGTTTTGATTTGACTATTTTCTCGAACAGTCTGGAAAAAATAGAGGTGATACTTATGGGACGATAGTTGCAAGGATTACTGAAGGGAGGTTTTTTGGGTACGGGCACAATGAAGGAATGCCTCCACCGAGATGGAACTTCAGATCTCATGTATGACAAGTTGAAGAGGAGCTCTAGTGGGAAGGCAATATACTGTGCGATGTTTTTAATGAAATTGAGAGGGACAAAATCTGGTGTTATAGAGTAGGAACTAGGCCACTTCGATAGCAATCTGTATATTTCGTCCCTATGAAACCATAGTGATGGTTCCATAGAATGAGTGCATGATGGGAGTTCATCCAAAGCAGTGTCTCTGTCACGCGTGAAAACCTTTTGGAAAGATTCAGCAAGTACTTGCCTTATCACCGTCAAGTATAGCGAGGGTAGTTTCATCAATTCGTAATGCCGGTATCTTCTTAGTGTCTTTGAGACGCTTAGTGATGTAGGTAAATAGCTTAGTGGGATCCGTAGACTCTGTTATTTTCCTTTCTAAATATGCATTATATTTTGTCATACATTTATTTAGTTTCATGTCAAAAGTTTTATATTCATCCCAGCTTGCATCACAATCTCCTGATACCGCATTTTTCCATAGGCGATTCCGTTGACAAATCATTCTCTCGAAGGTATCGCGGGATCTTAACGTTCTCTCGACGCATGCACTAGTGGAACAAAAATGCTTATAGCGTCGTTTAGTATCGTAATGAATAGCTCGTATTTCTCCTCAATCGAGTTTACAGTTGCAAAAGATCCAACCCAATCAATATCGCTCAGATAATTCCCAATAGCTCCGTAATTAGCCTTGTTGAAATCTCTGATCCATCTCCGTGGAGCCACATTCAGGGAACTGACATTAAGGTCAAATATAATAGAAGCATGATCACTATTACCGATTTGGAGCCTGCATTTCTAATCGATGAATCAAGTGGTCATCGTTACATAAAACTAGATCAAGATATGAGTCGCCCCGGGATGGGTTTTTGACAAATTGTACAAAGTTGTGCGACCGGAACATATCGAGGAAATCCCTAGAAATGGAGTTGCAATCAGCAAACTGGTCATCAACATGCCAATCAATATCAGCTAGATTGAAGTCGCCTACAATCAAGGAAGGTGCATTGCTGCAGCTAAAGTCACTGATCACCTTGCACAACAGACTGCAGTTATGAGTATTACATATTGGGGTTCTGTAAACTAGTATTAATCTAAAAGTCTGATGGCGAATAATGAGATCAACTATAAGTATTTCGAATGCATCGTTCAGTGATTCTTTGTGAACGATTTCGTAAGACATAGTATTCTTGATTAGGGCAAGAACTCCACCACCTCTTTTCTGGAGGCGATCACAACGTAAAACATCATATTGCGAGCTCACAACGCCTAGGAGGGGGGTAGTATCATGTTTTGAGGTGAGCCATGTCTCTGTAATAAGAACCAGGTCATAGTTTTCATGAAGTAGAAGTAGAACCAAAGAATTATAATTTTTTACCAATGATCGTATATTAGAAAGGATACACTTTATCCTAGGTTCTAGCCGAGGAGAGGTCGGAGGTTTCCCTGTGAAGTGGTATCCATCAAATTCTGGGGAGCATCATTTTGACTAGCACGCTCGGAGTTACTACGTTGTGTTGTTTCAACTGCTGTGTTGTTATTGCGATCGCTATTTTTCTGACGGGCCTCACGTCTACGTTCTCGTTCCTCTTTTGTGAGAGAAGGTCGAATGTACACACCTCTCTGAGAAAAGAAACGTAATCGAGGTGCTCTCTTGATTGTTTCTATCTGGAACCGACTACTAGGTAGTACAACTTTCAAAAGTCTGGGCCTTGAACTATTTTTAATACCCATGCGGAAGACCATAGAAGGGATACATTCAATTCCTAAGAAATTTAGAAGAGAGCAGATACATTGAATATCATGATGAGCGCGATCGACAGAGTTAGGCGATTGACTTTCTGGAACTCCTGATACGACAATTGATCGTGCAATATCGGGATCGACTTGTGATGATTCTCTGTCAGCATTACTCGTGGGAATAGGACTGGTAGACTTCTGCTTGGTAACATCCCTATTTCCTGTTGGCAAGGAATTCTTCAGCTTGGCTCTGAGGGATTCATTTTCTTCCTTAAGTAGCTTGTTTTCAGCGACAAATAAAGATGGATTGCGTTACACTGGCAGGTGAGAAGAGAGATTTCCTTCTTCGCTTCAAGTAAAACATTAATAATAACTTTGACGTAAGAAGGAACACTTCCCTCATCTTCTCTGATTTGCTTTAGCAAGTCGGAATAAGAAGTAGCTTCATTTGAAGGAGTAGAATATGATATTGACGATATCGAATCCATGTAATCACAACCAGAGTATCGGAGTAGTGTGCAGGAGTCGATATAAAGGTTGTCGAGCAGCCGGTGACGTAGTTGTACAGGAATAGAATAGCACAGGAGTGTTGTGCCGAAGAGCGGTTTAGGAATCGACCGCTCAAGATGACTGCCGACTGAGAACTGATGTTTGCTTTTTTCGAGAGAGCTGCCCTCTTAAAACCCCTTTGGCAAATTCTAAATTATGTTTTGTGGAATTGCATTAAAGGTATCGTTGAAAGTACAGCAATCTTTTGTTTGGAAGGAAAGAGTGAGCGTTTCGAATAATCGTAGGTATTCTCCATTATCGTGACTATCGGCTACTTCCGTCTCTTCTACAGACATATCCGACCCATCATTCTCATCTGATTCCGAGTTCAGTAACGATACTGGCACAGCACAGCGTGAACAACGACTTCATCACGATTGAAGTCGTTGTTCACGCTCTAGCAAAAATTCTCCAGCGATCTGTTAAGGCTGTTTGACTAGAGCCTTTGCATCTCTCCACATCAGTTACGAAGCATGAGCGCGGTGCGTTAGAGTATGCCCTTACTGACGACATTCTAGCAAGAAGGTGAGCCATAATGTTTCCCAGCCTCAACCTGGATACATCTTTATCGGCTGGCTCTAGTTCATTTTCCCTGTGCTTGGTCCACAGACATGTCATAATTTTCGCGGAACTGGATGCGTGTCTAGTCCATAACTTTCATACAAGTTTTGCTGGCTTATTGAGACCGATTTATAAGTGATAGTTGCTGTCACTTTTACCGCATCACATGTAAGATAGATTCCTTCACAATTATTCGCAGGCATAGTTGAGAAAAGCGGTTTCTACAAGAGATTGTACGAGCGGTGAAGAGACACGGCTTGCCGCATTCCATAGCAAAAAAAACGGATCGCCCTCCTCGTTCATCTCACCAACATTACACTTTCTGACGATGCTAAATCAAGATGATAATGTTTCATCTCATTCTGACTGACAACTGGTGTTACATACAAGGTGCGGAGCTTCTTGTAATACTGTAACCATCGATACGATTTCTGATCGAGTACAAACAGACCACTCTTGCAAGCTGTTTTCTCGCACACCTGATATCGTTGCTTCGGATTTGGGTAACGTCCCACCTAGATTATCATAATATTAAATCCGCATGAGCAGAAAAAAAAAAAGTGCTCAACAAGGCATAACGACCCTGAGAGTCATGACCCCTACCCAATAGTGCTTTATACCGTCGGCACTCATTCCAGATTGTTTGACTAGACCGGTGGTTTGATTTGTAGTCTCGACAACGCTGCCGCAGACCATTTTATAGATTACTTCATTCCTTGTAGCGTTGAAGTGCATTATATACGCTATGATGCCACTGTAACATGTTAACCTCCACATAGCATGTAGATAGGTCTCTCATATATCATCATTATTGAAGGCAAATCACTACCTCAGAACAAAATTATATTCAATATGGAGCATTCCATCCGGCTTCTTTAGCGAACCTCCTCATAATGTCTTCGATAGTCTTATCGATGATCTTATGGTCGACGGCCACTCGCACTTATTCCATACTTAGGGTACTCTTTAACTGTGACGGTTGAACTTGTTCTCAATTACTGTCTGGAAATGACCAACCTTTCGACGCTTTGCTGTGCTGATGATTCCTTCATACGTGGCTAGCGACCTCTGCTCGGTTTTCAGTTGTCCGTGGAAGTCTTTTAAGCTGTCTAATGGCCCTTGCCACAAGGACAAATCTGTGCTGTCCACCATCTATACACATACATATTTCATGTATGGTTGACGTTCAGAATCAAAACCATCAAACGGAAACCATGACTATAATACATACTCGCATCAATGTATCTCGCGAGGAAGCCGGCTTTTACAAAATTGATGTCGAACGCCACCCAAACGCGGGGTGACCCCAACTTTCTGAGTCATCTCTGAAGAAATCCGGCACCATGCGGTCAGCGAAACAATGCATCGTCTATGGTCACAATCTTCCCACATCTAAATACCGTTAGCATTTCATTCCGCATTGAACCAATGCAAATGGAAGCCGCCTACCGTCGACGCCCTCTCATTGCCACTAGCATAAATCTGTCCACATATTGGCTGTAAAAGTCGCACCCTTTCATCGGATTCACGGTGGGACCATGGCGTCCGTGACAGAGTCAGCGATCTACCGGTTAGCCTTACCACGAGTTTTTGAAGATTTTCCTTGAAAGCCTTCAGAAGTGGATGGGTCTCGTTCTTGAACTTTCTTCACAATTTCAACAAACCATCCGCGCGCTTCATCCACGCTGAAACACGGTATGCTATTAGTTGGCAGTGCACATCCACACGGATGTTCTCTCTGTCTCTTTCAACCTACGCGAATCCATCGATATAACGTATCCTGTGTGAAGTAATCCGGTTCGGACTCGTCATCATAATGAGCGAACATCAAATCTTTGTCGTGCTTGCCAAAACCTATAAGGTGGACCGAATATTAAGTTCATTTTTCGGCTGACTGCTGCCCCAACCGATGGCAGGTTTGGTGTTCTACGAGCACAACGTTCGCCCCGTAGTGTCCATGCTTGGTGTTAGCGCCTCTGTCACACCAGCGAGCCGGTCGTGTCCTTCCCCTGCTCCCCGTCTGGGAGCAGCCCTTACAACATCCCAGATAGGACACGTCGGCCGCATGGAGCCCCCAGAAGAAGCCGAGCCAACGTGGGGGTCTAATACGTCGAGTCAGCTGGTGGGGCTCACCTCTGAGAGAGGTGACCCCCGGAAGCAGGGTCGGTCCTATCGTTGCCACATTCTGCAGAAGTATCCGTACTAAAAACAGTCTTGCAGGAGGTATGAACTGTGGCTCACACTACACGAAATATTGGGAAATCAAAGTTTTTTTTTCTTTTGTTCTAGGGGATGAAACCATAACGGACGGAACCTTTTGGTGTACAGATCCTTCAAGTAGTAGTTTTCCTTCGAAGTCTTCTTCAAGAGATGCTTCGGCAGCTTTCCGTCCAAAGAAGAACACTCTAGATTCTTAGGCCATGTCAATTGGAAATATTAATATGGAAAAAGTGGAATAACAGAAGGCAAAGCAGCAACATAACAAATTCGCCAACCTATCAGCCGTTATTCCAAAAAGTCGTAAGAGTCCTTCACGTGCAGCCATCGCGTGTTGACAGGTTTCAAATGTACGGCGAATCGCCAGTTGTTAACGCGCTGCGATTACGTGATCTACTTGAAACTCGCCTCTACGCTCCTGCGGTCCGGAACTGCCAGAGCGCAAAGAAATTGGGGCTGCGGATGACTCAGGCGCCCTTCTGCCGTCTGTGTTCTCCCCGCAGATAGAAACCGCTGCATCTCTATCCAGCCGGCTAGGGCGCAGAGAAGCCGTGGCAGGGCTGTTTCTTGTGAGCGATACACAATAATTGACGGGTGCGCAATGGTCATGTAGTACTTTTGGGAGGTCCAGCCTGTTTTCAGAGATCTAACTTCCACATTCCAATCACCCTTATACAACTCCTTTGTATGAGCTCAACTCCCTCCCTATCCGGCTTCGCTCAACCTTCTTCCATCATACGCACTGCTCTGACTTGCTACTTCGCGTGATGAGATGGAAGAGAACGCAGACACAAGCACAAATCTAGGCGGTGGCTGTGTGAGTCACCGGTGGTAGTTCATCGCAGGCGGCGTGGATGAGGAGTATCATGGTCGGCGAGAGAGCCTAGACGAGGCGCAGAAATTGCGGCGCGCGTCGATGCATTTTTAAAGAGACGAGTTCAAGCAAGTCGTCAGAATCGCGCGCTGGGTGCTGCAATGGGGCGGCGCGTTTGTTGAATGGGAACAGGTGTCGAAATGGGAAATCGAGAAGTATAGGAACTTTTCCTTGGAAAATTTCAGGTTCTCGCAAGACGGAGGTGGATTCTGGATCACCGACGGGTCATCCTTCTCAAGTGGAGCGGATTTGTTCTTAAACAATCTGAAATAATTAAGTTATTGAGCAGGAAATGAGTTTGCACTACAATTTCCACCTTCCTCTTTTTCGGGCTATAACTTTCTTCATATTCGATCTTTTGTGTCGGAGTTATTTGATATAAAAATTCAAATCATTCTCTCTCCAATCATCATCTGAAAATTCGAAAAGCTAATTTAGTAAAAATTTAGCACGTTGGAACTTTTTTCTGTGCAAACGCGACTTTTCAACCTTTAAACGACCATAACTTCCTTCAAACTCATTTATTTGGGAAGCTGAACCCGGTATGAGAAACTACAGGATTCAAGCTTTCTAAAAAGTACCCAAACGTTTTTTAAAAGTGAGTAATTCAAAAATTAGTCCCGTTGCTACATTTTTTGAGGGGCATTCTCGGAACCATTCTTTTGGATGCGGGCCATTTTTTAGGATGTGTTAGAATGCTTTGTGCATGCGCTTGCACTGATATCCCCCTGCCTTGGTGTGCGCCACGCCTCGGTCGCACTCCTGATTCGCTGACTCATTTGAAAGCTCATTCAGAAGGAAGCGGCTTACAGATGCTCTAGCATCAATTATCTTGCGTAAACGTAATGTGGTGACTATTGTCCATGTTGTCTTAGGCAATACTCCTGCTACACTTTCGTTCCAAATGTGGTTTCGTGGGTGGACCCATGAAATGGTGGGAGTACTTTTTTGAACGATGCTACATGTCTTGTAGCTGCTGTTTCTGCAGGTTTCCTTTTCGTTATTGCGGCCAGTGTCTGTTCATGAACCTGAAAATAATGCATCTGATAACCATTCACATACTCACTATCTGTGTTGCAGATGCTCTTTCCTTCCAGACCACCATCTATGATCAGTAGGGAGATTACCACAAATCCCACTGCCGGCCACCGAGAGTACGACCCCCCCCCTCCGGGTCCATCCAAGTACGACCCCCCGTTGCTACTTGTAGCAACATAGGGTTGACCCTGCTGGGTAAGTCCGAGATGGCCCGCCGAAGCTTTACCAGCTTCAAGACCTAGATGTTAGTGAATATATGTAGTTCTCTAGTATAGTCCTACGATTATATTAGGTTGGCCAGTTCTTCAGCATCAGGAGATTCAGTAAATGTCGTTTCCGATCACCAATTATTTTCATTATAAAACAGTAATGAAGCGCATCAACCTGAAACAACTCCTTCATCTATGTGACAGGCTCATGACCTTTTGTTTCGCAGGCGTGGGATTACCGTTATAGACGACTTTCTTAGCTCAACTCGAGAAGTGTGGTACACTTCAAAGTTGAATCGTCGCGGCGTATTCGAATTGTCTCTGCCTAATTGAATGCTTGCCCGCTGACCTGCGATCAGTGATTATAGAACGGTGCAGATCCTGAGCTTATATGGCGCCCTTATAGGGCATTCCTTGTTGCGTGATTTTCACGACACGTGGTCTTCCGCTATTGTGCAATAGTTTTACATTGGACGAATACACCCCTTGACGATGCAGTGCTTGGCGCATGCGGTGGAGCTTTCATAAGCAGGTCCAAGCTGTAACTGTATGACCCACAACCAGCTCCCCATATTAAACCAGTCTTATAGTGTTTCACCACACAGTAGCAAGACTTTTTCTCCGTGGATGTCCAATTTCGAAGTCATCCTCAGCTGTCCATCTGCTCCCAGCCGTAGCCATCTTCTCACTTTATTATCGGGGAACATCCTGTTGTAAAGTGCGCTTTCAACGAAGTCGAGAACCTTCTTTCTCTTGGAGTTATGGAGCAGAGTTTCAGTATTGGCAACCAATACTGCTTGCTCGTGTCGCTCAGAATAGGCCGAACCCATTTTCTATTCCTGGAAGGCCCTAACAGTCGCACGTAGGAACTTTCAAATTTTTTTGTTGACACAACTGAATCTCCCATGCAGGTTTTGCGGTTTGTCGAAAACGATTCGTTGCTTTTCTTTATTTCTCCGTCATCTAGAGCTAGAGGTCAAAATCCACGACCTTCGTCCTCAGGTCCTTTACCTCAGTCTTGGAAGAGCTGAAACCATAGCTGAAAGTGCATCAGAGACTAAGTGTTACTGCTCAATGTTTTGCACACAATGAGTGGGATTCGTTGGCCGTTTTTCCTTGCTTGAATATATACGCTCAGACGATGATTTCTGATCAGTCATCTTCGAGCAAAAGTTTTGGCTCGAAGAACATCCGCTCAGTGGCGCCTAAGATTTCGCAATATGCGTGCTGAATCGCTCTCTCGAATGAATGGTCTCCCATCCTAAGAGATTGTGTTTAAGCTGAGAAACAAAGGCACAAACGGAAGCGACATTTCAATCTTGCCAACCTAATACAATTCGCTAAGTATCAGGTCGTTCAAAAGGTATATGCCATTTTGAGCCCCTGACTTTGGAAGTCACAACTTTGCTGCAACACACCCTTTTGGTTTGAATAAAAAGAGTCATGCTCACCATATTGTTCTCAATCAGACTCATACCAAGTACTTTAAGAAACAGAGGACTCAATAAGAAGGTTGTTTCACCTCAATTCACAACCACAAAAATGTGCAGCGTTACGAGCTCATCAATGTGGTCTCTTGAGCAGCAAGGTCTGCTATCCTATCACTTATCAGTACCTGGTCGATTGATTTGACGCAATTAACCGAAACTTTGCGCAAGTGTTCCGATTGGCTTGCGTAAAAAATTTCGTGTGGAGTGTACGCAGTTCTTGAGGGAACCCTTGAAAACATGATCAGTCATAAGACATGCGATCGGTCGGCTTTAGCTCTCTGATACTTTACTGCGCATTTATAATATGGGTTATAAAGGAGATGTGGAAGGACCGAAACTTGTTCACCTACTCATAAAGATAGTATTCCAGATTAGTTTCGAAATCCCCATTCCGGAAAAAACCTCATGAGTAGTTAAGTACACTAGGGCGCTGTCACTTGGAACAACGCTGTAGATCAATTCAGTGCCTCCCAAAGCAGATTGCTTAACACAAGGAATTCACGATAAGAATGAAGGTTGCAGAAGGATGTAATTTCACGCTGGCTTAAGAGCAGTGCGAACCTCCGTGAATGGGTGCGGACTGGACTGAAACGCCACTAGTTGGCAACTGGAAGATTGTCGCTCCGGCGACCTATCATTGCTCATTGTTGGCGCTGTCGGCGGGGTACGCCCACCAACTATCTAATCACTTACCGCAGGTCTGTCTGGCGAAGTGATAAGGTAGCAGGTGAGAGCGTAGCGTTGAAGAGGCACAGCGATGAGAGTCGCATCAGTGCTCAAATCAACGGGCAAGGAAGGGGTCCCATTTCTCGGGTTCTGGGCCGTTTCTCATGGTTCTTCCTTCTTTCGTGTACCACTCACCATCCCTAGGTTAATTTGAATGGGTTGCTTTTTCATCGTGAATTCGTCCTTTAATTCAAATTGATATTGTTCTAGAATGTATGACGAAAACGTTCTGAAGATTTGCTAAAAATTTTCAAAACGAACACTCCTCGCTTTTACTTTACTTAGGATGAATATCGGTGAGAAACAGGTCAACCCTGCGTTGCGCAAGCTCCAAAAATTTCAACCCCTTCCTCTTCGTAGGGTATCGTCAACGGATCCCACCGTCATTAACTAATGTCCTTTACATAATTCATGCTCATGCATTGGATGTAGGCAGTCACACTGACATGGAGAATTTTTGTGAAAAATTTTTCATATTTCTAATTAGGGGTCGATGCTCGAGGAATATGAAAGGGTAGTGCCGCTATGGAGAGCTTTCCGTAGGCTTACTGTTTCATGACATGTACACGAAACTTCCACACTCTATCCCTCATCTTAAAGCGTCATTTAGGAATGAGGCATTATACGAAGTTATACGATCATTAAAGTCTTGCGTTACTTTCTCTTCCTTCTTCCTTCTCAAAGTATCTACCATTAGTGCAGGATGAATATCGGTGGGAAGCAGGGTCAACCCTCCGTTGCGCTGACGCATTACAATTTCCCCCTTCGTAGGGTATCGCTACGACCCGCCGTATTAACTACTGTCTTTTACGTAATTTAACACGTTGACGACCGTGTGGTATGATGTCATACCACACTCTTTCGGCCACGTGGGACCGTGTGACATGATGTCATGTCACAGTCTTTTTTAAGCTGGTTTTCAAACATTTTAGGTAACTTATTTACGTGATGTATGCGCCATACTTAGGCATTGTTACAAAAGGCGTGGTCCCTGGAAAAGAAGCTTCGGTTGATGGGCTATCGAGTTTTTCTAAAAATGTTTGAATAATGATCAAATCACAGGAATCGCTAAAATGGCCAAAATCGCATAATCGGAGACCTACCACACAAGAAAGATAACAAATACACACTTCCTGAGTAAAAGGAGTTCTTGTGGGACCGTTTGACATGGTGCCATGTCACACTCGCGCGGTCCCACACGCCAGACAGCGAAAAATAGCGCGGTCGTCAACGTGTTAAATGTTCTGATCATTGATGTATGGGCAGTCACCAACATGGAGAAGTGGTGGACCGTGGTCAATCCGCGCGCTTTGTCTCGCTCAGAGGAGGGAATCGAGGCAAATGAAGTTTTATTCATTAAATAGAAGGAATTTCCAAATTTTTGCGTAAACCAATACATGATTTAATCACAAAGATTTCTACTTTCAGAAAACCTACCAAGTTTTTTTCGATCTCTCAATTTTCCTTATTTTATAATCTGAAAAACTAAACCTTGTAGCAATTACGTTGCAATCCAAACCCCTCCATTCAGAAGGTTATATTTTTCTTCAGAAGCGGTCTCATGGAACCGGACACCAAAATTCAAAATTGTTTTTCTTTCTAAAATGTCTTTAGAAATGTTGAAAAAAAAAGAATGGTCATTCTTTAGAAAATCTCCGTTGTTCGCAATTTTTTTGTGTACAGTTTTCAATGATTTTCATGATATTTTGAATGATTGTTTGCGAGTTTTCATGATTAAAACATTAATAACTTTCTTCGTTACCAGTTTTTTGCAGATGTTCAAAGCTGATTAGAAACCAGAAGATTCCGAATCAAGTACAGAAATTTTTCAAAGAATCACTCTTTCAAAAAATAGTCCAGCTGTTCCGTTTTTCCCTTTGATTTTCTTCAAGCCGTTTTCCTGAAACGCGACTTTGCAGTTTCAAACCTCCGTAATTCCCTTCAAAATTCATATAATGAGAAGTGATAAGAAGTGTTTATTCCTCATGAAGAGTGCTTCACAATGTATGCAAAACTGTCCCTGAGAAGCTTTCTTCTGTCAGAATTTCTGAGGAGTCCCTAAAGAAGTCATTAGGCATGGTCCTATACGTTTTTCCTTTTATTTGTTCTACATTCATCAGGATTCTCTTGGAAGTTTGGCTGCTTACGGCCGACAGATAAAGCGTTTTGAAGTGAAAACTCCTGCTCGGGGTACGCCGTGCACCTGTTGTGATAAGCAGTCGCACTAGCATATGAAAGGTCCTCCTACTCCCTGGAGACGGTGATAATCTTGTAGTTGTGTTGTACTGTTACATGGAATGCCTGCTTTCCTCAAAATGGCATTTCACCGCGAGTCCCCTTGTATAAGACCCCTCCCCTTTCGCTCGGCCAAGTACGACCCTCTCGTTGTTCCTTGAGCAACGTGCAGTTGACCCTGGTGGGAAATCTTGACGGGGAGATTGTCAGCGTTTTCAGATTGTCGCGTTTGTCGGCGTGGGTCATGGGGGAGGTCGTAAACGTGGTACAAAAAGCGAGGCACTACATCTTATATGTGGGCAAGAAGGGGGAGGTTGGGAGCAGGGTGAATATCGGTCGAGGAAATCCTCGACAGGGGGGTCGTACCTGTTGGGCTGGTCCATGGGGGGTCGTACTCTTGGGGGTCAGTAACAGCAGTGGTATCGTGGTGCAGATAGGTAAGAGGGTATAGCGCAGCAGAAAATGAAAATATCTGAAAAAAAACATGATATTAAATTTTCTTTGCAGGTTCAGTCGCTCCATTCCTCCACCTTCATGAGAAGGGCGTATTTGAAGGCAGTACAAAGAATGAAAGTGCATCCCCGCAAAGAAGACTGCCACATGTGCGCACGCGCTGCAAAGGCACCTCCTCTGCCTATCGCTCGCTCCTTCTCCCTTAATACCTCGCTGAGAAGAATGCCACTGTTTGTTAAGAGGACCTGTCGCAAAAACGACAACCGTGAAGGAAAAGCCTGGGCAAATGAAGTTGTTCTTCAGGTTGTAGGAGTTACGAAATGCGTTTACTACAATGCAGCTTCTGTCAACTGGTCATGATCATATGACACCTTCGAATCGATTCTGCAACTTCGAGTGAGGTCGGATGCATGGCTTATACCAATACGAAATCGGATGATGACGATTGCCCCTATTCTTATTGCTTGCGTTGAAAGATTTCGTTCTAGACACATTCCGAGTGTTGCCAACGAATCACACTTGCAATGGTGAAGGAGGGAGCGGATTTTCCAGGTGGCCGGATCCGTCCTCGATAGATCCTCGACGCAATTATCTCTTCAACCAAAAAGCTGTAGAAGAAAACTAAACAGACCATCAGGAAGCGCAAACCTTCCGCTTTCCAAAACTATCTTCCCTTTTTCAGGATCTTACAATATAAGAGATATATTGCTCTTGAAGTGGCAAAAACTCGCGTGAAAATTTCAGCCTCCTCGACATTTACTCGACGAAATTTGAGAGACCCTATCTTTCTGCATGGAAGGCTTTCAGAGCAATTTCAATACTTCTTGGAAACGCGAAATCCAGCTCTATCTAACTACCTCAAACTGCTTCAAAGGTTATGAAATGGAGGAATGCAACCTTTTCATCGAGGGTGTAGATTCGGACGGTTTTTTTTTCGGGATTTCAGCAAATCTGACCCAGTGACAATCGCGCCGCAGCTGCCGTTGAATCGGCCTTTGATACACTCGGCTGTTTTGATATACTCAAGCAAGAATCAAGATTGAATCGCAACCCCGTGCCTTCAGGATTTCTGTGCATTTCTGAACGAACCTGACTTTGAGGTCACACAAAGTTAATGCCTCTTTCCTCGAGTCGATATTTCAGTAAATACACAAAAGTGTGCAGCGATGAAAGACAGTGCACAGATGACAAGATGAGGCGTCCATAACATTATTTTGCAGGATTTTTTGGTTAATAAATTGAATTAATTTGCTCTGTTTTAGGGGGTCGTGCCAGGATTTCGAGTTTGGGGAGGACTTACTTATGCGACCACGTACTCGACACGATTTTCACCCTGGTGGGTAGCGCGGCAGAAAACTGCTAAAAACATGATATTAAATTTTCTTTGCAGGTTCAGTCGCTCCATTCCATACCTTCATGAGGACGTATTTGAAAGCACCACAAATAATCAAAGCGCATCACAACAAGGAAGGGGGCCGCCCATATGTGCGCACGTCTTACAAAGGTTTCACATCCACCACCTCTATCTACCGCCCGTTCCCTCGCTCTTAACACCTCGTAAAATGCACCGCTGTTAGCGGTGCTGTCGCAAAAACCACAGTAGTGAAGGGAAGGCCCTGGGCAAACAAAGCTGTTGTAGGTAGTCACTTCTTCTGAGATTCAGTACTACACTAGTGACTTAAGACAAAAAATTGTTTCCTGTGAATCACAGGGCATCACTAATACAAAATATTCAGTTCCCATATCCAGCATACGGTATTGACTAATAATACAAAAAATACAAAAAATACGCCGTGCTTCTGCTTCTTTGATCTCCTCCTCGGATTTGCCTACCTAATTTTGCCTTCCTCCCTACGTCTTTCGATATATTAGTGCAGATCAACAGGCATTCAAGAGTTACCTGCTTGGTTCTTAGGCCCTGGGTGGATGTTAGGTCAGAAAGGCACCTACTTTGGCTCACCGAGAACAACTCTGATTAGTCGCGTTGCCATGCATCGAATTCATTCCTAAAATCCAATTCTTTACTAACGCTTTTTTTATTCTTTTCCTCGAGAAGGCCAACCCTTCATATTATCGTTTTTTCCATGAATTCAACACACTCCGGGATTTTTTTAAAACAGTGTTTTGGCTTGTGATGGATAGAATATGATGCTCGTCAGTTGGCAGCTACTGCCTGAGATGCACTGTGTCGCGGAGACTTTGAAGGTCTATTCCCTCGGTTCTCCCCATGGTTGACTGTCAGATAGGTTTCGTTGCAGATTTTTCCGTGCTTGGCCCTGTTTCCGACCTCCCTATGATCGCCTTGGGCGCTTCAGTTCCCATATCCACGTACGGTATTAACTGATATACAGTCATATCGACTGCCATCAGTGATTTATAATGGGAATATCAGTCTCGATTTCCATAATTATCGATCAGCCTAATAAATAGTTTGTAAAAAAAGCCGCTCCAAGCACATAAAAGGTTGTCTTTAAGGGACGAATTCACGATGAAAAAGCAACCCATTTCAAATTAACCTAGGGATGGTGAGGTACACGAAAGAAGGAAGAACCATGAGAAACGGCCCAGAACCCGAGAAATGGTACCCCTTCCTTGCCCGTTGATTCGAGCATTGATGCGACTCTCATCGCTGTGCCCTCTTCAACACTACGCTCTCTCAGCTATCTAATCACTCGCCACGTATTGAACTACGGCGAGTGATCAGATGATCGGTGGGCGGAGATCGCCGGACCCGCCAGCTTTGAGGCATGATAGGTCGCCGAGGTCAAATTTTTCCATGCGAATTGCGCGTCAGTTCGCACCCTCAGGAGGTCCGTGGGTCCCTCAACTAGGTCAGTTTCCCTTTCTTCGACCTTTTGTTTCTATCGTAATCCTTCCTTTAAAAATACGACTTAGGAGAAGGGGTAGTGAGCGACCACCACGCACAAAATCGTACATCAACACACCACAGCCACTATATAAAGAGAAGTGAATTTTATGTGTATCATTAGGAGAGTGAACTTTTTGGTTCTGCCGATAAAAGAAGTTTGAGCTGATACGAAAACACTTCGTGACCGTTTTCAAGACAGCAATCGAGAGGCATGCTCTCCTGCTTTTATCATAAGGTCCACATTCCTACTAAGTGATGAGCAGTTTGTGAGATTGTAAGACAACAGTATCCCCTTGAAATTACGAGACATTCGCAGTCAGACCTTCTTCTCAAGTTGGACTGACCCTTGAGCGTCTGTCTTATAGGGGTTTGTATTTAGATAAAAAAAAGTACGGTGCTAGAGACTGTCACAATTTATTATTCGACTCTTTGCTGCATACAAAGCTTATCTATGTACATTTGCAACACATACAAAAAATTTGTCCGACAAACCGGCAATGACCCTAGTTTTCGGTAGATAAGCCCTAGCCAATTTCACGTAAAATAACCTTCACTCGTGCAGTGTACTTGCGCACACCTACGGGCTACCGTGACTTCAGCCTTAGAGGTGATTCGATGTCCTGATTACGAAAATGACATTCGATTCTAGCGGGAGAGCCACCTGGCGCCAGTTGGCGTCACCTTTTAACGACACCTGTTTTCTCCGAATTTGGTGTAAACTCCCGTCTAGAGGTTATTTGGGGTCCCGATTAGGAATATGATATTCATTCTTAGCGCCAGCGTACATAACGCCAATTCTCTGCTCCTTCGCGCTCTCCCACTGGATAGATCGGGGACAATTGGGTGAGGCAATTGCCATTGTCCACAAAGGAATGTATTTATGTGGTGCATTAATCAGGGCACCAAATAACTCATAGTAGAAGGTTACGCACAATTCGGTAAAAAACAAGGGTCGTGACTAGGTGACGCCAACTGGCGCCAGGTGATGGCACCGCTGAAAATGAATGTCATTTTCGTAATGAAGGCATCGATTTACTCTACGGGCAAGTTATAAGGAGTCGTTGAGGCGATTTGCAAGCTCTCGGCGAGGTCGATTTATTTGCGTGACAGCAAGCTTTACAGGGAAGGTCATTAGGCCGGTCTGGCCATTTGTAATGAGCTCTATACCCTTGCACTCGCCTCGAGACGCTGAGCTCAAAACTGTCTTCCCGATCTGCTAAACGATTTTTTGAACGGAGTTATAAAGCAAGGAAGCGCAGCGGTAGTGCCTCGCAGGCAAGAGGTTGTGGGAACTGCTCGCAAACTCTTCATACAGGCAACATCGGCAAGGAGTGTAAATTAACGAATTTAAAAGCTTTTCTCTCACACTGACATTGAAAACAAAAAAGCAGGCTTTTGAAGAACCGTTCCCACCACCTTTACTGCGAGACCGGGGCACTACCGCTGCGCTTTCTTGCTTTATAACTCCGTTCAAGAACCGTTTAGCAGATAGTGGAAGGCAGTTTTGAGCTCAGCGTCTCGAGGCGAGTGCAACGGTATACAGCTCATTGCTAATGGCCGGACCGACCTGATGTTCTTCCCTGGTAAGGGTTATCTACCGGAAATTGGGGTACATTTTCCATCAAAGTAAACCATCTGCTGACTGCCATGAAATTCAGTAGCGATTGAAATATCGATTTGGACCGCTCAACAACGATAAAAAAGACGTACAAAACAAGTTAGTGGACTAGTTCAAGGACTAAACAAAATGTATAATGGATTACTACAAATTGACTACTGCTGTCTCTGATTATCAGAGAAAACAACATGAAGCCTCTAAACGGAGGATTTGGTCAACATTCGGCACTCCCTGTTGGCCATCTGGTCTTCTCATTTCGAAGGGAAAAACCAAAATGGCAGCAGATCATAAGATTACAAATGCATTATGATTCGAGCAAATTCAATAGAATATCTCTAAGGAGTATAGTAAAAAAAACTACCGAAGAATGACCATCGCCGCGTGCGCTGTGAGTGGGCGATGGGGCCTCGCACTGCCTCCAGTAGAAATTTTCAAAGAAGTAGGCACTCTCCAAGTTACTTTTTTGGAGAGCCAGCATTTAATACCATAATAAATTACGGAGTCACTAGTCGGTTGTAGTAACACATTTCACAGTACTTGTCCACTCGATGTGTATGACATCTGTGATTTGGCTTGTGAATGAATGGAGCCCCCACCGGTTCAAATCCTACCCTCGAGCTGTTTCGAAATCGCATCTGAGCTGTGAAGTTCACCTGAATTACATCAACCATGACGTCCTAAGGTCCTGGTACCTCTCTACAAAAATATCAATATGAATGAATTATGAATTGCATACCTTTTTTGTGTCACTGCTTTTGGCAATTGGGTAAACCATGACAACGATGTCGACGTAGTTCATGCCCAGATCACGGTGTAACAGTCGCGCTTCCTTCCAGCTGAAAACAAGCCGAGCAGAGTTTTCTGAATTTCCAAACGGGTGATTAATGGCAGTCATAGCAGTATCCAAACGCTCCCATACTGTTCTGGCGCAGGCCAGAACCCGCGGTCACCCCCGCTCCTTAGGGGCGGGGCTTAGGGCATTGTGGTTTCTGTTCTGCCCGAACCAGGGTGTCTTGTGTGCCATTAGGATAAATCTTGTATCCAACCACTGAACCACCTTCATACATTCTTAAAGAGAGATACTCATCTCTCGTAACAGAAAGGCGCCACCCTTCCGCCTAAGTCACCACACATACTGCGGTATTCCCAGGCATGATGTACACCAAGCGTTTTGCACATCGACCAGAGCGTTTGTTTTGAGTTTATTAGCCGCGGAACGAGAGTGGTTTGTGAGCACGGCACTATCACCTCACGTCAAAGCATTTTGGGTAGTGGATACACAAGACGTGGATCTTACAGCATGATTTCACTGTGCTCAGTGTTTATTGAACACTGTTGAAGTCATGATGTGCATGTTGACGCGTTTTCGTTAGGATAACTGCTGTTTTATGCTCAGTTCGCATTGCGAAAGTTACCACAAAATGCTGAGTTGTGGGCAAAACTTTCGCCCCAGCGGGATTCGTACCCGGATCTCTTGCTTTCCGGGCAATTGTGCTACCAGTTACACCACCGGGGCACCGGGGCACCGTTTCACCCCAAACTCAGCTTCGATGAAATCTTTATCTACATTATCACATTCCCACGCACTAACATGTTAGACACCGTCTTTACCGCACACTGGCAAGTAAACCGCAGCCGAAAAGCTATATTAGATTATACCCGTTTTCCTCCGTGTAATCCCCGCTTTGGGCCGCAGTTGCCTTCAAAAGCTATCACTGTTTCTAGTTTGTTTCCAGTGTGGTCATTCCCGAATTCTGTGGTCACCAATCAATCAAAATTTGGCAATTTATGATTACTTAGATCGTGTAGCAAGTATATTTCAATGCTTCAAGCTCAAGCCCAAATGTAATGAGGCGAAAAAAGTTACATTAATTGATAGAACCACAACCTAATACTGTAGCGATCAGAACCAGTTTTGCAGGTTTTGTTTTTTCGATATTCATACAAACGAGTGCAGAATACGATGGGCGACATAGTTTCCCGAAGTAGAGTACCATAATTGAACCAAAGCGAATTCAACGTAGTAGCTCTTCAATTCACATAAAAAATTAGCCCGCCCACACATTTCGCTGGGCACTAACAAGGGAAGATAACCAGCTCGAGTCAACAATATATACCCAATAATGTGTTTTTAGACCCTGATCTCGAATTTGTTTCCAAATTCCTGGCAAAACGATTCTCTTCCGACGTTGTTATGAAGCGAGAATAGTGGCCAGTGCGGCGCGAGCCTATAACGAAGTCCGGAGATCAACTTCTTGCGTTCTCGCCTGTTTCTTGAAAATTGTTCAAGAGGATCATAAAATCATATGCAGCAAATAATCAGTCGACGTCAATCCGCTAGTGGAAGAGCTGTAAAACGAGCTTCGACCCCCACTGCGCGCGCCCATTTGCCGTTCGGTCGTTGTCGCCACATTTTCGACTTAGCTCAAATTTTTGGATTTGGACCAAAAGTTGGAGGAAGGGGTAGATGCGCTGAACACGAAATCACACTTACTTGGCAAGAAAGTGCATGACGCATGCGCTACGGGTGCCAGAGACGGTCACTTGCAAATGACGCGCACAGTGTTCGAAGCACTTCGCGAGCTCTTTCCACCTGTATGATAGGCAATCCCTGATGACTTAGCATGAGAAAGTTCCTTAAAACAATGTTTTTCAAGAAAAGCAAAAGTGAGAAATTCGCCAAGAATACGATCTCGCGACCTCTTGCTCGTCGGCCCGGGCCGCTGCCACTGCACTATCTCGCTTCATAACTACGTTCAGGAATCGTTCCGCAGATTTGGAGAGCAGATTCGAGATCAGCGTCCAAAAACACATCTAGTGGTGTATGTCTCGTTACAAATGGCCACTTCGACCTGGTATCCTTCCCTTGTAAGAAGCGGACCATCGCCGAGTGCTAACGCCCCTCCTCTTGCCAACACTCCATTTTTGTTGACCTCTGATACCCCCAAATTCTGTTTCTTTCTAGACGGACGCTTGATATGAGTTTACAAAATCATTTTAAGAAGGCAGGAATTCTGCTCGTGCTGCAGTATATATATTTTTATTCTCGCTCGAAAGACAAGAACCCCCCGAAAAAAGCGTTCTTGCTTGATCATTCTTCTCGAAAGACAAGACGAATTCGCCCGAATTCTTGAGAAACCGCTAGTCTTTGCAACGCGAGGCCGTTGTGTGAGCTCGTCTCTTTATTTGCCCCATTTGCTAGACCCTCTTATAATTCAAAAATTGACAATAGAACTTTTCGTGAAAGATTAAATCTAAGCGCTTTCTTCTCGCTTTCCGGAGTGGATTAACCCAACCACTCCTGTAGAAGTTTGTGTTCTTGGTTACGTGAATGCAATTGTGCTTATTAATATGTACTTAATAATAACAGTGAACATTAAGAAAATATGAGATAAATCGTAACAGTGCATATTTTTCAGAAATTTTTCAGGCCGCCGGGAACTGTTGTACACGCATCGTGTTTCTGGCACGTGACTTTGCTATACCGCGTTTGGCGTACCCGACACGAACGCCCGTCGCACGCCATAAACAGAATCGAAACGGTCAAGTGAACGAGTGAGAGCCCGGCTGTGATGTGGGCGTTCATGGTACAAGGTATATTAACACTTGACGCGCATTCCCCCCTACAGACGTTGTGACTCGTCCGCTGACCCGTTTGGTCTCTGCGATCTTTTTGCGCACGATGGGCCTCCTGTTGGGTACCTGTAGTTGTGCGACAACTTAGTTGTTCATTGGCCGCGCCAGAATAAAAATAGGAAAGCTTCCAAACTTTGACAGCTTTTTTATTATATGAACGTATAACAAAATAGAACAGCTGTTAAAAATAGGGAACAAGACTGCCTCTCTTGAGATGAAAAATAAGTGAAAAGTCCACGCTTACTCGTTTTCATTTTTGACTCCTTGTTGGACCATCGCATTAAGTGACAGTATGTTGAGTGTATGGTGTTCGGGAGCTTCAGTGACGTTTTCGAGACATTCGTTTTTGAGAATTTCTGCTTTCAATCTATTGACATACTGATTGGAAATAAATCCGCCAGTGTCCTGAAACAGTAATTTCATTGATGGTGAGCTTATATTCCACCCGTTTGGGTGGCGCCATTCCACACTGTACCATCCTACCCCTCTACACTCAGCCTCAAGCCAGCTCTACAGGACTGGCTGTTGACCAGTAACTAAGTGCCTATCCATCGTCTGCCCACAGCGATTGAATTTCCTTCATTCGTATAGTTCATAAACTCATCTCCCGTGGCTGCAGCCACTCAGCGAGCGCTACGCACCTGACTGAGCCGTGCCTGCTCATGGTATAGTCGGATGCGGGCTAGGATGGATGGTCTTCGGCTCAGGGCTTGTTATTGATTTCGGAACAGAGCAAGCATCGAGAAAAATGAAATTGTGTGAACGATGGCTGCTGGAGGAGGTGAGCTCGTAACCCTACCTGTGATGTAGGAAAATTCTCTTAAAGCAACAGTCCCAGCAGGGTGGGCGTGTTCGGAAACGGCTGCAATCTCCTCCGGCCGATTCCCATTTCGGAGCTGTTCAGCCCCTAGTCAAGAACGTAAGGAAGTGTGACTGAGCCGCCTCGGAAAGTCCGCTAGAGCGAGCTGAAGTGCCGAATCGGCCGAGGGGTTGCCGTCAGGTCAACCCTACTGTTACGAGTAACCAACAGCGGGGGTGTACCTTCCAGTTTGAGCTCGAGCGGGGGGTCCGTCACCCTCTGTCGTGCCGACAAGTGGGATTCTTGGTAATATCGGATAATTAGCCAGCACGTTACGTTTTTGTAAGATGACTGATACTAGAGCATCTATAAACCACGCTTCCCTCTAAATGAGCTTTCAAATGAATCAGCGAATTAGAAGGGCGCCCGAGGCGTGGCGCGCACCAAGGCAAGGGATGTAGTGCAAGCGCATGCTCGAAGCTTTCTAGCACATCCTAAGTTAAACATGACATTGGTCTTCCAAGAAGTTACGGGCAGTGAAACCTAAGAAAACTCGCGTTTTCGAGAAAATGGCTTGAAGAATACCCCTCAAAAAAAAACAACGGGACTAATTTTTGAACTGCTGATCTTTCAGGAACGCTTGGGTGCTCGTTAGAAAGCTTGAAACCTGTAGTTTATTATACCGTGTTCAGCTTCCCAAATGAATGACTTTGAAGGAAGTTATGATCGTTTGAAGGTAAAAAAGTCGCGGTTCCAAAAAAATAGTAACGCAAACCCCCAAAAAAGTAACAACGGGACTAATTTTTGAACTACTGATCTTTCAGGAACGCTTGGGTGCTCGTTAGAAAGCTTGAATCCTGTAGTTTATTATACGTGTTCAGCTTCCCAAATGAATGACTTTGAAGGAAGTTATGATCATTTGAAGGTCAAAAAGTCGCTTTGCACAGAAAAAAGTAACAACGTACTAAATTTTTATTAAATTAACTTTCGAAGAATTTTTACCCATGGTTGGAGAGAGAATAATTTGAATTTTCCAAATCAAATCACTTCGGCGCAGAAGCTCGAATATGAAGGAAGTTATAGCCTTAGAAAGAGGGGTGTAAAAATTGTGTTGCAATTGAAGAACGTGAAGGATTTCAGTATTTCAATTGGAGCGAATTTTTTCTGACTTCTCATAAGTTTTTATCAGGTAATATTGTCAATATTCCGGTCACTGGTTCAGTTTATTTCATCTCCTAGTTTGGTAACCCTTTGGAGTACACGGATATCTTTGAATGCATCTCATTTTTTCGTGTTTGGAAGCAGCGATGAATATCTGTCGTGGATTTTGCTAAAGTTTCATCTTTGATGACTTACGTAGAAATAAATATTGATGGTAAACACTGTCTCTACACAAGTGTCACATACAAGGGGGGTCGTATCAAATCACCCATGAAGGGGGGGGGGTCGTAAAAAATTTCCAAAGAGTAACAACGATAGGGTTGACCCTGGTTGCAATCGTTTCCGACCACGCCCACCCTGCTGGGACTGTGCTTTAAAGGCATGCCCCAGGATCACATTGGTGTGGCTCTTGCACACGAATGCGAATGTATTGGTGCGAAATGGGCCGGCAGTAAAGAAAAAAGGAAAAGAATCCGTCGAAAACGCTTAGGTTAAGGGCTCACTCACCTTCCTAATCGGCTGTGCTAAGGGAATGAGAGACTAAGCGCGGAGAGGAGAGTATGAGGCGAGAGAGCGCTACAGATGAGAGAGCCAGACAACAGCCTGATAAGAGAAAAAAATCTGCAGCTTGGGCAGCTTACTTTGCAAGGCCCAAGCGCTCTTGTCGGTTGGTTTCCGTGCACGGAACGCCACATTTGTGATTGTCCTCTAGGGGTCTATACTACAGACCGAAGAGAAGCGTTCACACGACCTCTGCCTGGGTTGTGCCTTTAAGTGCTGCAGGGGTTACGTGCTAATTTTCCCGTTCAGGCCGAGGGGATCAGTTGACTGCTCTTTGAAGATTCGAAATCTAAGCCAACCTATAACAAGTATGCGAGCACCGCTAGCTCTAATGACCTAAACTAATTGGAGGACTTGACCGTTATCACTTCACAAATTGTTGTGATGTCACTTTATTTGAATTCAACTCCGCTTTCCTCAGGGTAGGAAAAAGGCAATGAAACACCTGCTCAACTAACACAATACTACTGCTACGCAGAAAAATTGGTGACTGGACCCTGAGCAAGCGCCCTACTGGACAGCATCTAATCTTTATGATCCCAGTGAATTTTGGGAGTTTCGATGGAAAATTTATCTGCTGCGGCGCCATACAATCAAAGCTCCATGAATGATGGAACCATATACTACATATTCACTAACACTTTGGGTCCCATGCAGCATGCGAGCTGCAGTCTACCGCCCCATGGAACTTCGCAGGTCATTTCTTGGTAGCAGATATTGAGTCTTGTTTGTCTTCTTTTCATTTAATCCAAGACCCGTTCCCTTCTCAATCGCATGCTATCATGGTGCTTTCAGTTGGCTTCATAAGTTTTCCAAAATTTTACCGAGGTTTCTGCGGCCGCAAAAGGTTAAAAATGCGCAATCTTCA
>MU895795.1:0-11909 GCA_036418205.1 Ostertagia ostertagi
TATTACGCTGGCCAAACACCGTTCGCGCTTGCACCTTCTCCAGAGCCTGGCCAAAATAAAAAGCCAACAGCAGACAGCTCGCCCAAGTCATCATCTGAACAAGTGGGCGTAACGCTACTGGAGGCGGAGTGCTGTGGGAGTCCTGCTCAGCAACCACAGCACCTTTCGCCGTGGAAGCGCCACACATCGCTTCCTTGGCAGCACCTTTTGACCGCTACTGCAGCTGCTAAAACGGCATAGCTCCCAAGAAATTCGTGGGATTCCTAAGAACTTCTTTAGTATTCTGAAAATTTCCTTCCCATGTCATGCGTAAGCACAATCCCCATCTATTAGGTTGGTCCATAAGTCTTGCAACAAATTACATTTGATGCTAGAAAATTTTTGTGAGAACTCCGAAAATCCGCAACATGTTTGCTTACGTAGCATCCACCTTTGCAATTTCAGCCAACCATCCAGCTCGTTGTCTCGCTACTTGTTATGGATATTACACCGATTTCGCGAAAAGCTCTTCGTGCCCTAATTTTTACGAGTACTGCTTGGAATGTTCCGCAAGTCATGCTACACCAAGGATTAGCCAGAAGATGGGCGAGGGCACGCTCTCTCAATTCACGGTGCACGGCGCTTCACTCTGCTCAGCGTTGACTTTTTTATTTGAAGATGATCCACACTCCAACCACCCCGTGACTGGCAATCACGATGCTCTACCTGACGCTGTTGAAAAGGGATCTGGATAGACTATCGATCATTTGCTAGAGCAATTCCGATGCGACAAGGATACAGCACTGTGGCATCTCCAAAGACTTGTGAAGATCCGAAAATATAGAGTTTGGATCCCACATGCCTTGAGCCCGAATTCAGCTCCAAACACGATCTGACATCGTCATGTTCAAGTCGACTTACTATGGATTCTTCGATTGACCATCCATCACATTTGCCGAAGATGAGGAGTGGGTACAGTGTGCTAACAAATGAACAAGCGGCGGTAGTCCAGCTCAAACGCTTCGGGAGTTCTTACTGCTTAAGTTCAACCTCGTCCAAGTAGGGCCTTCTCGGATTTTTGGTGGAACACGAGAGGAGTTAGCTCTGGAAACCCTCGTGTAGATGTCGCAGTCAACGCGAAAGTCAACTATCCACAGCTCGAATGCAACGCTTTTAATACGAAAGAAAAACAAGGCAAAGTTTGCTTTTGTATGACACCGTTGAACCACCTCTTGCTAAGAAAATTCAGGAAAATTTTGGACTCTCGACGGAGAGTTCTTCCGTATCCACCTTATAGCCCTGACCTCGTGCCAAAGGATGCCCACTGCTCCCTCTCCAGACCATCTCCTAGAGAAGAAATCTCATCCTAACCATGATGATGTCAAAATCGACATCTGATCTTTCTTCGATCAGAATTCAGTAGAGTTCCTACAAGAGAGGCATCGAACAGCTACTAGTGCGTTGGCAATAGGTTGTAGATATTGATGGTGTGTATCATGCTGGATGAATGGAACAAAATAACAAAAATATTAAAATCAAAATTTGCCAGTTTGTTGCAAGACTTATGGACCAATTGTTCTGGGTCGCTGCTGGGGCGTGTGCGGTGTGTTGGGCGCACTTTTCGGGTACAATACAAAATTAAAGTCACAGGTTCTCTTGGTTAATCAAAGAAATGCAGTACTCAATGCAAAATTCTAGATTGTGCTTTCCTAGGCAGAAAAAAAGGATTCATGTGTGGCAAGCAGAGAAAAGCCGCCGAGTGGCGGGGCGCTTCATGAAATTTCGTTGTCGACTCGAGTCAGAAAAATATTGCGGTGGCTATCATGAGCTTAAGTTCATTACGGAAAGTGCCCACTAGAAAGGCGCTGATGAACTTTTTCGAAACGTGCCGAATAACACATCATTTGATGGTATTCAAAACAAGAATCGGATCATAGTCTAAAGCTCGATCTCAGCTGGCTACCTTCAGTCCCAGGAAACTATGTATTGCGTTGGCTATTCCTCCGCAAAGAAATCGATAGAGCGCTGTCACATATTGGAAATTATGACGCCAGCAGGCAATTTTATTAGAAAAATGATTAATTATAAATGATTAGAGGTTCACGGCGCTCTTTGATGCGCCAGCCATTCGAGTTCTATGCAGAGAAGAAAAGCACACTAACAAACGAATCAAATGTGAACAGTGCAACACATGGGTGGCTTAAAGGCAGAATTTACGATGAAAAGTTAGCTCATTGGAAATAAGGGTAGAGGTGGTCAGTGGAGCAGGGATGAAGAAGAAACCATTTGAAACGGCCCGAAACCCGAGAAATGGGACCCCTTCCTTGCCCGTTGATTTGCGCATTGATGCGACTCTCATCGCTGTGCCCTCTTCAACACTACGCTCTCTCTGCTATCTAATCACTCGCCGTATAGACCTGCGGCGAGTGATTAGATAGTCGGTGGGCGTACCCCGCCAACCGCGCCAAGAGTGAGCCATGCTAGATCGCCGAGGTCAAATCTTTCGCTGCCAATTGCGCGTCGGTCAGCACCCTCAGGAGGTCCGCCTGTCTCCCAACTATGCAATTTTCCCCTTCTTTGACCTTCGTTCTTATCGTGAATTCCTCCTTCGAAACTTGGTACGGGATTCTATCAAGGACTGTTTTGTTGCTAAGCCTACTGTCAAAGCTTTGTCTAGGGGGGGGGGGGGTATGTGCCTCGAAATCCGAATCAAAATCGAAGCCATTCTATCAGACAACGACTAAAAATCAAGTAGGGGTGAATGAAGTTTCAGCACTGATCAATTTACTAGGATTGTAAATAATGATTGTGGGTTAATGATTAGGGAGATTAGATCGATGATTGTTCGAAAGTTCGAAAAACAGACTGCAAAGACAAAAGATAACTAAATTATCCCTCATGATTGGCTTCAATGAGGAAAAGAAAAAGGAATGCTGCACTTTCACGATCATAAAAAATTGCAGATAAGCAGCGCTTGATCGGTAAGTAACGGCGTGAGGTAGTATGAAGATGGAACAGGAGGAGGAAACCGTGATCACTTACAGGAGGAGGAAACCGTGATCACTTGAAGACTGAACCTTCTGGGGACACCAACGCACACTAGGACAACCGCTGGTTAAATGCTAAGGTTTTGGGAATTCTGTGGATGAACAGCTGTGAACTCTACGAGCTACCGTGAATGGTGGCTGAAGGACTCCGCTAGTGACTACATATGTAGCTTTACATGGTCGGCTGTCCACTTCTCAGACATTTATGGCCCTCAAAAGGCAAGAGAACATAGTTGGTAGAAGAAACGATTGACTAGCGATACATTTCATTGCTGTATATGTACAAACTGCGCTAGATTAGGTCCGTTGACGTCTTGCCTTTTTTGGCCGCGTAGGACTGCCGCGATTTTGCGAGTGCGACTATCACGCATTCGAGGATTTCAAGCTCTACATATGCAAAATTCGGATGCGACAAGATGTTCCCAGTAATGATAAATGTGATAAAAATATAAATAAATCAAGCGCCTCGTCGAATATCCTCTTGCATTCGAGAAGTGCTCATCCAATCTTCATGAAGGCAAACGTCGTACGGGAATCTTGTCAGAATAAAGAGAAGCTTGGGACGCGAAGGGATCCAGCCGTGAACGTCAAAGTTGAAAGCATTCTGGAAAGTAATGGCTACGTTGAAGGAAATTTCAAAACCTGGGTCCCGCATAGATCACCGGACGGAATAACCTTCAGTGCCTTTGTCAACGACAAGATGGCTCGTGAGGTGAACCGCGTTGTGAAAAACTCCCAACTTCCGGTTCGACTTGTCTTCCGTCCCTCCTCCTACCTGAAAGATCTTTTCACTTCATCCCGAATCTACGAAAGTCGGTGCCACGAACAATCTTGTCGATACTGCACATCAGAGAAGATCTGTGAACTCCAAGGCACCGTCTATCTTGTTCAGTGCAGAGGATGTGGAGAAAAATACGTGGGGGAGAACGGCAAGACCTTTGAAGATTCGACTGGATGAGCACAGAAGAGCGTTGGCAAATCCCGTTGCTTAGTAGTTTTTCCAGACACCGCACACTGAAAGATGAAAGAGAGAATGCCCCATCGTACGATGTGAGTGTTCTTCACAAACATTTGGAGCGGCCGCTGGAAAGGAAAATAATGGAGCACGGGAAATACGGCAAATGAAACCAGAAATAAATGCAAAGAGGAGCTACGTGACCTCTTGCGACTTCTTATGTAGTCAGCAAATTCCTTCGCTCTCAAGGGTTGGTGTCCCATTTTCACATACCCGACCTGATGCGGTCGCTTCCTCTGCCTTGTTTTTGGTATGTATTATTGTATTGTGCTCTTTGTAATGTAGATAGTTGAGCTGCTGAATTATTATAAATTAAGATTGGTCTGATGATGGCATTATTGCCGAAAGCTCACCAATAAACTGTGAAAGTTCGAGAGCTTCCAGAACACTCGATCTTTAAACACAAAATCAAATGAAGCTCAAAGATTAGCAGCATTTTGTCATATCAATGATAAACTTGTATAACCTTATCGGAGCGACAGTGGTAGGAGACATTCCAAAATGACGTGTTACGACAATGGAAAGGCAGGCAACTTATTTTAGTGTAGTGTTTTTAAAATTATTCTAAACGAAATTGTCGCAGTAGAACACATATTCTGCCATTTGAATAGGCTAAAAGTTAATTCTATTACTCTTTTTATCTATGTTCATTTGATGAGAAGAAAACGAGGGATGAACTAAACAGGCATTTCCATAAGGCCTGGAAAACTTCTTTTTAACTGAAGCATATTTGACCATTCTGTGAGCTACGTCGTTAACTAATACGTTAATGGGTGTATGGCCTACAGAATAAGACAAAAAACTTGGGAAGAAATCGGGCATGCACGAAAAAAGGATGTAATGGTTATGGCGTACCAGTTATCAAAATATCCAACGTGGCCTGCATGTGTCTTTCCTGTCACGAAGATGATAATAACAGAATTGTTTTTTTTTTGTAAAGACGGCCACGTTACAGGTGATAATGGTAGAAGTGGTGTTCAGGTAGTCTGAGTCTGTAGCTAGGTGTTTCTGTGAGGCTTCGAAAAGTGGCAAATAACGAGGTAAAAAGTGGCGTACTCAAGGACACGTTCCTTTTGAGGTTAATGATTGGCATTACACATGTACGAGCTCCCAAATATGTAGTCCAATGATCAGCGCACAAAACAAAAGCCGAAATTATGGCCTCAAATATTGGTTTTCGGAAAGTTCCCGCCTACCATGACTCTGGAATTTACAAGCGTATATTTCGGCCGAAACAAGCATTTTTGATAAAAGGTAAAAAAATTTTCAGTTTTCATACCGAAAAAAGAGTTCGCATGAATATTGAAAATTGATGCGAGTTCCTGTAGCGAAAGGAACTGGCGTGGGTCCTTCGCACTTTGTTTTACGGTTTAAATTTGAAAGGGAAACAAGAACTCGTGCAAAACACACATTATGACGTATTTTTCCTATAGCGGATATGGAAATCAGGGACGAGAGCATTCGTAGCGGAAGACCATTATATCTAAAGTATGTAAAAACACAGAAAGCAGTTTTATGGTGCGCTCAAAATGTTTAGGCACCTTCTGAAAGCAGTTCAAGCACAAGGTGTGCGCAATGAAATATTGGAAGCTAATAAAAGAGTGAAAATATGTCAACAGGTCCAGGAACCCAATCCTCCGAGTCGTGACAGACTGCTGAAAGTATGTTCGCGATGGCGTTGAATATCACTAGTTTAAAGCGTTTTGCTTTGTCTTTAATATTTACATATGTGAGGAGCACTACCTAAAGTTAGGGTTTTCATAGCAATTCCTGGGAAAGCCCAGCCATGAAAATCGAACAGTTTTTGTATGAGAGACGCACTTATAAAGTATGTTAGTGGGTTAATGGTATCTTTTTGAGAATGGAAGCCGAGCAATGGCCCAAAGCTCCGCTATCGCTCCGATCGTGAGTGCTTCGCTTTATCCATCTCGGCTGCGATTCTTTTCGGGGCCATTTATTTGATACTCAACTTACTTGAGAGAAGAGAACGAACCCCTAATCCGTCCACTTCTCTCTAGGTGCAATCTTAGTCAATCAGAAGAGAGTTCCGCGATAAGAGCGAAGGCCGAATAAGGAGTAATTTATCCTAAATGGGCAGGCGGACCCCCCCCCTAAGGGTGCGGACCAAACCAGCGGCCAATCGCATCAAATTACGATGCCCAGGCCAATCCTGTAACATTGGCCTTCCGCTTGGCGCAGTTGGGCTCTCGGAACGCCCACCGACTACCTAACCACTCTCCGCAGGTCTATATGTGGCAAGTGATCAGGGACGGTAGTAAAGTGCCATAGACTGGGAGTCAAAGGTGGTGAACTGCGGCCGTAAACGGCGAATAATGAAAGGAGGTGACCCTAGGATAGACGGCGAACTTCAGCACGATGTTGGCAAAACTGCTGCATCGCCCGGAATTGAACTCTCTGCTATTCACTTGACAGCGGGCACTGATACCACTGCGCCATCAACGCTGCATTGCACATGCTGGAAGGGTTGCTGAGGTAGAGAGTGTTAAGAGGGCACAACGAGAGTCGCATCAATGCGCAAATCAACGGGCAAGGAAGGGGTCCCATTTCTCGGGTTTCGGGCCGTTTCAAATGGTTTCTTCTTCATCCCTGCTCCACTGACCACCTCTACCCTTATTTCAACGAGCTAATGTTTCAACGTAAATCTGCCTCCAAGAGGGAAGGATCGCATCTCGCACTGGTTGGCCATGCTCCCTACTTCTTTCAGCAAGTACAAATATGTAGTTGCTCATGCTTCCCCGTTGCCGAACCCCTGTAATTGCAGATTTAGCCGTGGTGATAACTTCTAAAATTGGATATCACATATGCTTTTTGGTGTCTCTTTTGCTGCTTGATATCACATGTTTTACTTGCCATGAGTCTGCGAATATCATGGCTCGGCTTCGGGACACAATGTGCACCGCATTTCATCGCTTCTTATTCGAAGATAAGGTGAGTAAATGAATTGTGCAAAGCGAGTGGAGCATGCCTAGCTGTATCATCTTGTACCTGCAACCAAGTTCAGTGCCCTACTGGGAATTTTCAAAGGAAGAGTGTCCGTGTTTTAGCACTTATATTCTGTCCACATCACCCGACCCTCCTCATTACCCGAATCAACGAATGGCTTTCTCGAGAACCAGGACAGTTTGTGTGAGGGTTTCATTAGGAAGGAATAGGGGTCGTACATAAGCCATTCCAGGAAGTGGGAAGTGGTTGTACTCTTACTAAATTTATACAGAACGCAATGGTTGACCGTGACTACAACACATACACGAGTTCGCAAGCTGTCGTGCCCATTCGCAGTCAGGCAGCTCTGCTTCATGTGGGTCAGAACATAAGTGAAATAGCGGCGCGTCAAAAGTAAGCCATAGCGCAGGGGATTTGCGTTTTCTTGTCGTGACAAGGAGCTTCTATCGTAGCGTTTTACGTCCGAATGAGTAGATAAGGAGCTCGCGCGGTGCCGCTGCGACAATCCTTTTCACGTGATCCGCGCCAGCATCGCCATTAGACGTAGGAACTAGGAAATGAAGGGAGATTTGTCCACATTGCCTGGCACAGACAGAGCAATAGCTTGAAAGGCTCCAGGAAGTGCTCAGTATTCGTCCGCCATGTCCTTTAGATACGGTTCCAAGGAGAGTTGAGACACCACATATTCTAAACAGACTATAACTGCACTTGGAATAATCAAGTATTAACGAATGAGACGAAATGTTGCATTTTGCTGGAATATATGAATGTAATTGGAGCGGAAGGAAACAAGGAACCATTCAAACGGCCGTTTATCCTTCAGTAACGTTCCGATGGAAATGTAATAAATTTCCGAGGGACAAATACATGCTTCAGTTCTCTTTATTTAAGTTTGAATGGAGCTTGCAGGTGAAAGCGATGGGACGGTGTGCTCACGAATGTATCATTTCCTGGAGAGCAGCATTAAAGGACGAATTCACGATGAAAAAGCAACCCATTTCAAATTAACCTAGGGATGGTGAGTGGTACACGAAAGAAGAAAGAACCATGAGAAACGGCGAGAACCCGAGAAATGGGTTTTCATTTCTCTCTTTCTTTGCCCGTTGATTCGAGCATTGATGCGACTCTCATCGCTGTGCCCTCTTCAACACTACGCTCTCTCAGCTATCTAATCACTCGCCACGTATTGAACTACGGCGAGTGATCAGATGATCGGTGGGCGGAGATCGCCGGACCCGCCAGCTTTGAGGCATGATAGGTCGCCGAGGTCAAATTTTTCCATGCGAATTGCGCGTCAGTTCGCACCCTCAGGAGGTCCGTGGGTCCCTCAACTAGGTCAGTTTCCCTTTCTTCGACCTTCATTCTAATCGTGAATTCCTCCTTTAAATAAAATTTGAATTTGCTTCAAGACATAATAAAAAGTTATATTCCATTATGGCGGATAGATGGTATCGCTAAGGACGCATTTCTCTGAGATTGCGGGCGTTACGTAGAAGAGTCATGAGGATAGAGATAAGAGAAGTCCGATCCACTCTTTAGGCACTGTGAACAAGGCTGAACGGTCAAGTAAGCATGTGGATTAGGAAGAGGGATCATGTGGCATCTTTGATGAGGCGGTATAGTTATACGAAGCAATTTTGTGTCCGGAAGTAGTAAGGCCCACTGTGCCCTATCATCACGGGTGTAACCCATACGCGAAAACCATAAAAAGCACCTCCTTTTTAGGCACGAGAATTCAGAAAGGGCACAGTGAAACGCATGCACCACGGCTTCAGGAGCAAGAATGTTGGACGATATGTATCGTGTGACGAAGTTATACGAACATTTTGTCGCCACATTCAGATGGGTTTAATCACACTCTGCTCAACAAACCGAATGGTTCCAACTTAGTATTGAAGAGTACAACTCTTTTTATAGGAAGATCTTCATAGTGACCACTTACGTTACGTGGCGCAATCAGAAAAACCTGCTCTGGAAGTCGCGCTGACTGGTCAGTCAACGGGTCTTCGAACTTGATGCACCTATAAAGCATCATACTGAAAGCGGGTTGTGAGGCGATGTGGTATGATGGAGCTAATGTTCTCTAGGAAACTATACCAACCTGAAGATTACCGTAGCTCTCCTTGACTGGACGAGATGACAGATAACTTTCATATCCCTGAGCATTCCGGTAGGGCACAAAAAGGAGGGCCTGCGTCTACTTAGGACTTACTTAGGACATTCAGATAATATTTTGCTGAGGATCGTTCCGTCAACGACGGCAACCTCTGTGAAGAAAAAAGGGCTGAAGTGCGACATGAGCAAAATGTCCTTCATTTTTTGCCCATCCCCCACCCCCTATATGCAGACGGCCGTTGACAACAAAAATTATACTTACAACGACTGCAATGGTATGGACAGATAGTGGAATGCCACAGTATCAGCTAACAGAATCGCAATGGACATCCATGTCAAATGCTACAAGTAGGGTAAGCTTGAAAGAAGAGGAAGAGAAGCATAATCAAGAGGTACCCCAATTATGCCACGACTACGGCGGAATGCCTTGAATAGGAAAAAATCCCGGCATCTGTGAGAGCAGTGGGCCCTGGATTTATCGCGAGATTAAACGCGGAGAAGAAGTGCTGCATGTCTCCCGGCTGTGTATGATCTTATCACATGAATGTGGATTCAGCTCTGAAACAGGAGAACCTAGAACCTTAATATTTTCGGTCAAAAGATACCACTTGATCATCACTCCACCGAGACTGGCGCTGTATCCTTCTTAAGTCACTCCCACACATTACAATTAAGTAGTCCACAATTCCTAGGCAACTTTTTATTTGATGAGAGAACTTCCAGAAAAATTTCTAAAGCCTAAAATAGGCATGTGCCATAGCAGCACGATAGCTTCGTAAAGCTAGCCAGCTCATTCCACGTCGACTTCCGTGGTTAAGATTGCAATTATTCTGGAAGCTATTTCAGGTCTCATTTTTTACGAGTACCTATTAGTGTTCCAAAGGCCAGACAGATCAAAGGTTCTACCAAAAGATGGCCGCTGTTGCATTCTAACGGCGGATCGTTTCTTTTCAGAAGAAGACCCATACGTCGGATACTCCACGACCCTCAGTCTGGTGCGGCAAGATGGTTATACTGAGACATCTTCTTAATACCTGAGAGATTTTCAAAAAAATTTGTTGAGTTCCACATGTTGAGTTCGGGCCAAGCCTAAACACGATCTGACTTCTCCATGTTTCTTTTGGTTCCACACATTGACGGAAGGCTGACGCGCATGCGCATAGGCCACACATTAGCATACTCAAAAACCACGGGCTCACTCATTGCCTAGATACTCCTCAATTCGGCAAAGGTTTTAAGGCCTCACGAAAATATCTTTTCAATTTATTCCTTGTCTTCTTTTCATTAACGCTAACATCTATCAGCCGTCGTTTGGTTGATCGTCGATTTGCTCGAGCGGGCGCCAGCAACGTCTCCTGTCGCGTGCTAGAGTGGTCCAGTGGATCCTCCTCGCTCGAGGGACACGAAGTCCTTCATTCCTTTCGTTCAGAGCTTTCGTGAAGAAGTCTGACCATCGGGCCGGCGGTCGTCCAGGTGTTCGTTTGACGTCCCGAGGGATCCAGTCGGTAACCGCTCTGGTCCAACGGTCATCGCAAAATCGCATGACGTGTCCGGCCCACCTTATCTTCGATTCCTTGGCGAAAACGGCAGCGTCCCTGATCTTCGATCGTTGGCGTAGTTCTGTCCCTTAGTTTTGACCTTGCGTAACTCCGGTTTATTTCCTTCGCACATGTTTTAGTATCACCGCAGAGCATTCGTCCTCGCAACAGCGGCGTCGATACGCTTGACAGCCTTATCTCTCTCCTCGTCCTGACAGGTACCGCTCTCTCTGAGTACCATGTACAAGCAGGAAGACGAGCGCAATAATCGCCAAGGTTGAGTACGGAGTCCGGACGTTCTTCGTTTCTTCCATTACTATTCCTGAGCCGATGTTCAAGGACGCATCTCCATGACTCGCTGTGTTCCTCCTGCTCAGGCTCGAAAGCTAACCGTTCAGTCTCGTTGATATTCCGCGGTCCACGCGCCAAGAATCATGATATGTTGCGTTCGTTAAGCTGCTGAGGCCATAGCACCATCCGTTCTCATAAACTATCGTCTGTTAGATTCACATGTTAGTAGCGATCATAGCAGTCCAGATGGCATACCCTCAGCCAAGCATCGTACAGGGTCCACCCTAAATTACCTTACGAGTAACAACGGGGGTCCGTACTAATTGATGCTTTAGAGCGCAGGGGATCGGACCCGTTTCCGGTGCCGACACGTGAATTCTTGTAATTATCGATAATAGCACACCGTTATCGGTTCTCGTATAGCCTGACTGATACTATGGCATCTATAAACCACGATTCCCTCTAAATGAGCTTTCAAATGAATCAGCGAATTAGAAGGGCGCCCGAGGCGTGGCGCGCACCAAGGCAAGGGATGTAGTGCAAGCGCATGCTCGCTGCTCGGAGCTTTCTAGCACATCCTTAATTAAACATAAAATTGGTCTTCCAAGAAGTTACGGGCAGTGAAACCTAAGAAAACTCGCGTTTTCGAGAAAATGGCTTGAAGAATACCCCTCAAAATAAAAAGTAACAACGGGCTAATTTTTGAACTGCTGATCTTTCAGAAACGCTTGGGTGCTCGTTAGAAAGCTTGAAACCTGTGGTTTATTATACCGTGTTCAGCTTCCCAAATGAATGACTTTGAAGGAAGTTATGATCGTTTGAAGGTCAAAAAGTCGCGGTTCCAAAAAAATAGTAACGCAAACCCCCAAAAAAGTAACAACGGGACTAATTTTTGAACTACTGATCTTTCAGGAACGCTTGGGTGCTCCTTAGAAAGCTTGAATCCTGTAGTTTATTATA
>MU895796.1:0-21821 GCA_036418205.1 Ostertagia ostertagi
GCCCATCGTGGAAAGGTAAGGGAATTGTTCATAAACCTGACTAGTTGTTCCTTCAATTGGTGGCAGTTCGTGGTTGTTTAGCTTCATAGATCAGAAAAGCAAATGAAGAGGCAACAGAAAGGAGGAGATTGAGAAAAATGGAAAAATGGTTTTTTATTGCGATCGACGTCGGTGTCGGACCTATCAAGTAACGAGAGGGGGATGTTCGTGGAATGAAAATTTAAAAAAAAGGCGGGACTGGGACTTGGTTATTACTTTTTTCTTCAATCTTAGTTCTTATTCTGGTTGCCTCTGAGTTTAATTCATTTTACTTTTATTTATATTTTTTTGATATAAATACTTTAGAACCAGAAATTGCAATTGAACGGAGCACCCTTATTAGATCTTAGAGGTAAAAGGGAATCTGCCTAAGTGGAGACTTCAGAACCGCTAATGGTACCTCACAATTTGAAGGGGGTCCATGGGCTTGAGCTTGGTAACTGTGACAAACATTCGGTTGGAAATCGCACCACTTAGAGGTTACTATAGTATGTAGTAAGAGCGCGTTGAGTGGTGGTAGCAGTAACAGGGGTAGGACGGTAACCCACAGAATGGTTATCGTCTACTTACGAGCGCTATTCCTGGTGACTAGCGTTTATGTGGAGAAGTACGGGTTATCATGGTCATCCGTACGTATCTGTCTGTTTGTAAGACATCAATTCATGGTAGCACGGAGAGTGAGGCAAAAAAAGCGTTCGGTCTTAATCAACCCTCTTTGGGCTACGCCGTGCACTTGACAATTGTTCAGCATCGGGGCGGCATTTCGACACAACTTCGATTGAGAAAGCCTCTCTGCGATGGCAGGACAAATTAGCTACGAAAAGGGAGTGGAATATCAAGGCGTCAAACACCGCAATGCCGAGCACAAAGTTTTGGAGAAGTCAACAAGAAGAAGCCATCGCTACGGATTAGCCCAAGAGTGGATAACTAACCATAAGTGAAGCAATCAACGGAGAGCGAACGAAAGTCATCTGAGAGTGCGTCAAATCCAACATAGATTTTGACAATTTACCGAAGTTCATAGCAAAGTTAATAATCGAATAAATAAATTTCTACGTAAATATGAATTCGAACTTCACAACCAACTAAACAGCTGAGCTGCTCAAGATTTCGCAGAGAAAAAAATCAATTTTTCACGTACCTGATACGGCGGGGCTCCTTCGTACGGCGGTGCGGACATAACAGTGTGTCGACTTTTTCCTCCTTTGTTATGCGTTTCAGAATTCGTTTGCTAGGCAACGGCGATACCACGTGAATTCACTAGTCTGCTAGGCTCGTCTGAAAATGCCCGTAATTGTAGCGCATTTAATCACCAAATTGTAGGGATGAACGTTCGCTAACTAATAAGTTATATTTGATTTATTAATTGAAGTAAGCCGAGAAGAAGAGAGAAATGCGGCGAGGAAGGAACAGAAAGTTTGAATTACGCAGGCGACAGAATGAAGACTGTTTTGGTTTGCTGATCAATTCACAACGCACATTCATGATGAATCGGGCGAGCACCCCATAGTGAAAATGGTACAAAATCATGCTAACGCTCCATATACCTCACCTGATCAGTACGTGCACTTTTCGAACGAACAGTTGGTTCACTAGACCTGTTCTTCATAAATATTAAACGCTATTATTCTATGACTTTCTGGTAAAGATTGAACTTGAAGGCACCATTTCTACGCAATCCGAAAAAGTTGAGCAACTGCGTGCGTCGTAAGGATGAGGGTTAATCGGGAATGAATGCACTAAAAAAGTATAAAAATAACCAAAAGTTATACGAGAGGCCTCATCCTTGTCTGAGGTTGGCCGTGATGAGAAGATGTGCACCGAGGAAAGAGAATAGGGAGGAGCATGTCGGACAGAGGACACAGACAACTAACGCACAGATCATTTCATTGGGACTAGGGTGGCTAGCAGCGGAACGACGAGGTTAGAGCGGTGAGAATGACTTATGAAGCGGATAACTCTACCTCCTCAAGAGTATAAATCGCGACTTATCCACCTCACATAACGTGCGGACAAAAAACATAATTATACGACGTGGCTTTCAAAGCGCAAATCGCGAATTGTCTGACTGAAGGAAGCTCCTTCACAAATAGGCTCCGCTCTTGTAGCAAAAAATCGAGAACCCGCGATCACTCAGCAGTGTGAAGATGCAAGACCAAGCATTGAGTACATATTGCTTGAGGGACTCCACCTTGAAAATGAAGTCTGCGTCTCGCCTCTCCGCTATTCCCTCGTTCGTCGATATCTGCTCCGCTATCCCGGTGCTAGATGAAATTGACCGTAACTACCTTCGCAGTTCGGAAATGCGCAATGAAAGCGCTAGAAGATTCATTTACTAGAAGATTCCTTGGCTCGAAAATTAGAACACCTCCTCTCTAAGCCGCCTCCAGCACAGTAGTCTGTTCTCTCCACTCTTCCTGATACCTTCTCATGTTTAAATCTGTTTCTTTCCTCGACACACAGCGCCTCATCATGCTGTTGTGCCCATCTTCCTCCCAGGTAGGGGATGATAACGGTAGAGGAAATCCTCGACCATGGCTATGTACTGTGTGCGAAAAGTGTCTAGAGTAAATCCGCATGGAAGAGCGTTACTGGACAAGCGAAAATCTCTGACAAACCGCAGAAAAAATCTCGTCCGATTTTCACCCTGCCCTCAGAACTCGACCGCCAGGAGCAGGAAAGTCCGTCTTCCGATTTTGACAAAAATTTTCCTATTCTTTTTCCTAAGCCATTCCTGCTTTCGCACCTACAATTTCACATTCGAGCCAAATCACCGCACTGGTTTGATCGTAGTAGGTGCTTTTCAGCAGAAGGAGATCCCAACTGAGAGGACTAGTATATATTAGTTGCAGTCGATATGTTGCTAGGCTCTACGTCCAATCAATCATGTATAGGATTTTGAATATGAAACGAAGAGATGACGTGGGCCTCGAAAATTAAAATGGCTTATTGACAGCATCGTTCGTATTAAAGGAATCTTATGAAAGCAAACGTTTAACGTCAGCGAAGAGGAACGAAATCACTTCTAACCTGAAGAATAACCCCTAGAGTGTGATGGTAAGTAGGTCCCGGCGTTCATTTCAGCCGGAAATGCCAAGATTCATCAAACGACGAGCTCGGGTTCAAGGGTTCATTTTCAGGACGGCAGATAATGCTCACTAGTTTGACACTTCAAAAGATTTGGAACCTGGAGTCGTTTAGGGTCGTTTGCTACTTGAAGCTTAACTTGTGATATAGAGGCGCTCGGTTTGGTCTTTGAAAAAGGTTCAATTTCTCACACAAAACAATCATGCATGAAAATTTTATGGTCAATCGAAGACACGGCGTACTCCTACAAAAAAAGAAGTGCCTAGGTAAACTTTTCATGAACCTAACCAACAACCAATAACTTGAAAAGTAACCTAAAGCAATAGTGATCTAGTGGTGGATTGGAAGCTGAGGTGAGCTGCATGGAACCTCGTTAGGTAAACAATGACTAGCCATATCAAGTTACTGATCGATGAGAGAAAAGCCATGTTTAATTGGTGGAAGTTTAAAAAATGATAAAAATGACTGATAACGGTTTCGATGAAAGCAGTGGTAATATAAGAAAAGGATGTTAGTACAGAACAAATAAATGAGGAATAAACAAGTAGATGAATAAATGCGCATTTGTTTGACGCTCTAGTAACCTTCGGGTTGAAGATGTCTTTCCGCCATTTGTAAAACTCAAAATTAAAATTAAAAATTGAAATAAATTAACAAAAAATAGTTAGGGATTAATTAAATAATTAACAAAAATTGAAAAAATAATACACAATACCCGGTCATTTCGAATGAATTGGAGCAACGAAGGTCATTTTGTTTTCATCCATTCTAGACCACGCGACGCACCTGGTGCACCACGCGGGCACTCGGAAAAGAATCGCTTCTTTTGGACTAACCAATGTTTTTTTTTCGAATTCCTAGGGTGTGGTCGTACTTGTCGAACCCGTGGAAAAAAGACATGAATGATAAAGCATAAGGAATTCAATCCCCTTTTAGGAATGCACCACGGATTCTACTTCTTTCTAACGTTCTCTCATACAACGTATTGATAAGTAAGTAAATAAATAAATGAATAAATTCCATTCAAAATCGTCCTGGTTCTTGAATTTGTTTGGCCGATACAATGAACTACGAAGGCCAGGCGATATACAGGTCACAGTAATTTTACGCATGATCCAGGACTTCATCCTAGGACTGCGTAAGTGGTAAGGGGCGCCGTTTGTCAATAAACGACTTCTGTCTTACTGTTGAGACAGAGAATATGAAATTATTAGCGCGATATCATCACTTCCGTTTGGAAACTCCTAATCAAACCAGGTTTTAAGTAGATCACAGATGGCTCTACGATGCTACCTGCCACCACACCACTTCCGCCGTTCCAGAAAATCAATGTGTATGTATTATTTTTCGTAGCTATTGATAGGTTATTAAAAAGAGATTTAAAAAAGAGAGAAGATGCGGATATATACGAAATATGGCGGTGCACGATAAACATCTTCTATAGAGTTCTAGTTACGCCTAGACGATGACGGTTCTAGAATAAACGGCTCCCAGAGTATGAATGACGCTGCTTAGTGCGAACGTCATAGCCGCCGAAAGGCGTAACATGACCATGACTCAGAGGAGGGCTACGATTACGACGATGACGAAATGAAAGCGATGACGTCATCGGCATGAAAATTATGTCCATCATTCACAACAATGCGTAGAAGCAAAGCTAGTGAGTAGTTGGTATGAATAGAATTGATATGGATTTGAATGGACACTGAGAAAGCCCTTTTAGTCGTCGTCTCGCTCCAACTCACAATCCTCAATAACTAGTCTGAAACGTATTCAGCTTATGCACGCTTACTTCTTTGCAGAGGAGGTCAAGTGGCAACCCACGGAATATGTATGAGCTCATAGTCCTCCTTCTAAGCATGAAGGAAACATGTTGGATTATTTTAAGATAAAATGCTTTAGTATTCATTTTATCTAGTTAGAAGCTTAGATTAGCGCAGATTAAATTACCTGGTTCTTTCCGTAATCAATTTATCTACTGAATCATGTTCCGGGACCTTTTAAACCTAAAGGTATCGCCGTTTTTGGGTGAAACCATGCACCAGGTGAGAAGTGATTCAAAAAGGACGTTCATGATCAAAAACATGTCATGACTGCCCTTTATCTTTTGCCCTTTCACAAGATTAGCGACAAAAAGGTCGCCGTTGAATAATCTCTTTTTGAAAAGCGCCACGGGCGTATTAAAGCGAGAACAGGCTATCAAAAAGGTCACGGATTGTACAGTGAAGGAACTTTAGTAGTGTTTAAAGTTTAGCGAAGAGAACTAAAGGGAATCCCACCATGGAATGTGACCATTACGAGTCTATAACATTGCGCCTAACGTTATGCAAAAATAGAATCGTTCCGGAAAGGGATGGAGAGAACTGTAAGAAGCACTGAAAAAATCTACGGCGTCGTATCCGTCTAGGGGGTTCATGATGCGTTCTCGGCTAGTGCTGAACTGAACATTTCCTGCTTTCAAGCATGTACTGCACTCAACCCCACCGTTCGTAGACACGAGGCTGGCTTGGAGTTAACCTAGCTTTCTCGAATAATTACGTCATGATGCCCCCCTACCTAGCTGGAGTAGACCCAATCTTTTAGCCGTAGTAACGCGAGGGTAGTCAATGTCTAAAAATGTTGTCAACGAAGATAAAAGGTAACGAGATGATAACGAAGAGATGAATAAATGGTATGAACAAATTTTCACACCAAATTTCGAAGGAGGATATTTTACACGTGGCGCTCTTTGTAGACAACCACAAAGCGAAGGCCAGAAATGAGTTCACGCTATGATTTTCTAAGTGCGAAAGTGTAACCAAATCATTTCAATAGCGGAAAATTTTGATTGACAGCGCCGCGAAACTTAAGGAAACAAATAAAAGAAAGGGATGTCCAGGCGAGGTATCCGCAAACGGGTATCCATGCGCTTCGATCTTTCCGTTTTGTCGCTTTGATTGATGACAGAGATTAGAGTTGATGATATGCAAATAGAAACAGGTGATTTCGTGGGACGAAGAGAAAGCGGCTGCTTGAAATTCTAGTCCACTTACAGTACCGTAGGATCGAGTGTTGCCTTTCATTAAACCTTAAAGGTAGAATTTACGATGAAAAGTTAACTTTTTGGAAATAAGGGTAGAAGTTGGCTCGGTAGGCAGGATGACAGCAGAACTTAGGGGTCAAAACGGCCGAAACCCGAGAAATGGGGACCCCTTCCTTGCCCGTTGATTTGCGCATTGATGCGACTCTCATCGCTGTGCCCTCTTCAACACTACGCTCTCTCTGCTATCTAATCACTCGCCACGTATAGACCTGCGGCGAGTGATTAGATAGTCGGTGGGCGTACCCCGCCAACCGCGCCAAGAGTGAGCCATGCTAGATCGCCGAAGGTCAAATCTTTCGCTGCCAATTGCGCGTCGGTCAGCACCCTCAGAGGTCCGCCTGTCTCCCAACTATGCAATTTTCCCCTTCTTTGACCTTCGTTCTTATCATCGTGAATTCCTCCTTTGAGGCGCTTAGGACAGTTGATTTATTGCACGCTCTCCTGAGCATGGTAGCACGACTTACTTAATCAATTGGCTGCTATTAGCCTCGCAGCCATTAGGCTCAAATAGAAAATAGACTGCCAGAATAACAATATGTGTACGCTCCACAGGATTTCCACAACTACATCGCGAAACCTTGATTCAAGCTAGCATTATTCTCGCAAGAATGCTAGGTTATGAACAAAACTTTCGCACCAGGTGGGACGGGCAATGTGCGCCACATGTTACCTACCGCGGGCACCATTTCGCATTTAAAACTTCGTTTCATGGGACACCACCTATAGTTATCGCGAATTGCAAAACGTGCAGCGTTCTGACATTGGCAATGAACAGCGAGGCTGAGAGCTGTAGCAATTGATTTTGACTTATGTCGATTGTTAACTGCTGTCCTTAGCCTCAACTTTCGCAAGGCGAACTGCCAGCAGCCAACAATCAATAACATTATTTTGACCTATTTGGTTTCTGAACAATATCTACATTTTGACTAATGTTTTAGTTTTTTTATGATATGGGACCACATACCGCGGTGCCAAGGCTTACTGAGCCGCCCCCCCCCCCCCCTATCAAAATCCAAGCCCGTCCGAACCAGCCTGCATTCCTTTTGGAGGGCACCTAATTAACACAACTTGTATGGGAGCTCAAAGCGTTTTGCCTACTGCTCGCCGGCGGTCGCCTGCAGGATACTTAACATTGTGTTCAAAGTTTGCCTTGCTGAGGGATTAGGTAGGATATGGAAGAGATGCACGTGCGGTATCACAAGGAAGCGATCGGAAGACTCGGAAGGGTTTGCTCTTCTAGCAATATTCAAAAAATACGCAAGGGGACAAAACATCAAGGCCAAAGGAAACGATGCTATTAAGGATTCCAGGGGTTGTAGTGATGGGAAGCTGGAGGAATATGAGTAACTGAATGGATATTTTGATGAGTGAATAAGCACGAACATAAATAGATGGACCAAAAAAGTAGGTGAGAAAAAAACGAATGAGTAATCAAATGATAATTTGATATCGTTATCTGCGGGCGAATAAACATTCAACCTCACCACTATGACTCACAGAGAATGGTGGCGTCGTATTTGCTATGCAACCACTCTTCCGAGTTTTCCGCTAGGTAAACAAACATAGAATAGCATGGGTAGAAGGGCAAAATCTATAGGAATGCGCCATGCATTGGCCTTCCATTCGAAGTAACAGATGTACTTTGATGTGTACAAAGTCCACACACGGAAATACCTACCTTCAGGGGACAATGTTCTGGTTAAGTGCTAGCTCTCCTACTTGAATCAGCTCGCTCTTGTCGGTCTCCTTTTGTAGCCTACAGCCATGAGATTCTTTGCCTTTGCGGACTGAATGTAAGCGGGACAGCCGCAGGGACCCAGGCGAACATAAGAAGTGGGTATGTGTCAGGTTGTCTCAAAATTTCGTGCGCATTTTCAGGACCTCATGGCACAAGGTCTTCCAGCAAATTCTAATCACGTCCACGTAGGCTTTGGAGAGGCCACAACGTAATATATGGTATTCTCCATCGCACACAATAACCTTACCGAGACGTTCCTGCTGCTCCATCAGTGTCTTCCACTGAGGGCTTGGGCACTGTGGGTTCTTTTGGTCACAAGAATCGGTATAGGGCAACGGCACACCTCTGCCCTAATGAATCTTCCAATCTGGTCTCAAACCCGTATACCTCTGTTAGGGAAGGCCACATAAGCAGAGACACTTGAATTTGACACCCAATAGGGAGATCTATGTAATTCGCAGCATGTATGAGGTTGCCTGGATTCGAACCATGTTTGAATGGGCAGATATTGGTAGCGTTTCCACGCTCAGTCGCTCTTTCAATTGATAAATTCATTTCAATTCAATAAATTATCAAATCAACAGGAACTGATAAATTTATCAATTGAATGGGACTGCAGACATTAAAAATATATGCAATAAAAAACAAGTAGGAGTAATAAATAAAGCAGGGTAACATTTTGTTCTCATAGCAGAAATTCCGCGGCAATCGCTAGTCACGATGTGTAAGAAAAGGGATAGTGGTGTAACAAGAAAACGCAAGAAACCGAGGCAATTATGACAATTAATTGGTACTTGTGCGCAATTGAGCTAACCTAAGTCAAAAACCGAGTAGAGAAAATCGATCGTGCCTAACACAAGTATTCAGAACTCGAAATACTACCAGGAAAGGGCCATCAGCCCAAATATTTCAATCGATATGAGAAAACCGATCAGGATTGGGGTGCTTTGTGCACTCACTGAACACTGCCATGGAGCGAAGGTCAACCCGTCGCTTAGCGGCGTCGTCAGGACAGGTTCCCCGCTGGCATTGTCCCCGTTTTTTCCCTCACAGTGAGAAAGAAAAAAGCCATCCCTAGCTCGGTAGGTGGCACGTGATCAGTGGGATCGCTGTGAACCATGGGAAGCTTAAATCCATGTCCTTGCCCCTTATTCTCTTTTTTGAAAAGCTAATCCTTGAGAAGAAAGATAGGGTGGTAAGGGAAGAGAATAAAATTTTTTGAGCGATAAATGATTCTGAAAGACAATGGATAAGGTAGATAAGGTTGGGGATTAGAAATTCAATAATAGTGGAAAATGACACTTTCACATTCTCCGATAGGAAGTGTCAAGGGAAGGACGCCGAGTGTACTTCGCTTCTTATGCACAAAGCATTTTCACAACATTTTTTTCTGGTAGAAAGGACTATTTACTCATAGTGCTGAAGATGCTAGGAGTGAAAATGGTGTCGGTGCGTCGTTGAAAATTTTACCACTTGACACACACCTTCTCTGCACTCCCCCTCGCTCCGTCCCTCCTCCCTCGAAGAAAAAGGCCTCCGTCCAGTTCCCGAACAAGATGACATTCAGAAGGCTTTTCGAAACTACGCACTATGAGGTGACAATCGAATCAACGCTCAGAGAGAGGAAACGCAGGAGAACACACAATTGTCAGCACATTCCTCCCTAGAGCCCCTTGTCCTCATCAGGCTTGCTGTCAAGTAGCTGTTAGTAAATCACTCACTTAAATGCCCCCCCCCCCACCCCTAAGGTCGTGAGCGCCGAATGTAGAATAAATAGAGCACCGAGCAATTAAAAATTTATTAAATTCGATGTTAGAAAGTATCAGAGAACTGAAGAAAAAGTGGGTAAGGTGAGTTTCCTTCAATTGTTGACAGGTGCAAATGAACGGGGAGCTTTGGTTATCACTGTGCTTAAAGGGCATGTGGTGGCGTGGAGAAGATAAGATATCGATTTATTGGCCCATTTTGTCACTGAAATATCAAAATTCTTTAAATATTCCTTCTTAAATAATCAGATGTATGTAGAGGACACTTTACGAGTGATCTGCTAGTCCCTATTGATTATTATAAGTTATATTATTGTTATTACTGCTTGGATTCCATAAGTTTACTAATACACCAACTTTTTAGATTCGCAAAGAATTCATTGCACTATATATGACAGGATAAATCAATTTAGGGTTTATTCCGTGAAAGGGGAGGGGAGGGAAAAACGGTTCGTTTCTTGCTACCGTACCCAATCAACATTTATCAAGTGATAAGTGGTGGGGAGCAGCAAACTTATTTATCATTTTTATTTATTAACGAATAAGTTTGGTCTATTTTCCATTTTTGAAATGACTTGGTAGCAATGTATAGTGATTATTCCAGCATTTATGTGAATTCGTTTCGCATTAAAGGAGTCCTTCCCAGAAAAATCGTGATTACATTTCACCCATAAATCAGGGGCTTGAGAACCATAGCCACGATAAGAACGAAAAGAGCGAAAAAATGGTTCAAATTCCCGAAAACTTCAAACTTTTTCACTTGGTTTTCCGGGTTCTGTCACTAGAAATTCTTCATTTTTTCTCTATGACCTTAACTCTAATTCTTTTTTTAAACTTATTGCATTGACATCTCACACTTCTACTGCATCCTATTCTATCGATCGTTTTGTCTCTATTCTCCAAAATCGCACGCTTCAACCCGATTCTTTCATTGCGTCGCCTGATACGTAGCCGCCCCAAGGCGCACTTCTTTCCATGCCCCGCCTTTGCGCCGACCTACCTTCGCCGTCCATAGAGTGTGGTTTTCGTAGTTTGTTTCTCTTCAGGAAACTGAATCTTCGTGCGTGAAGCTTTGTATTTGTCTACAGTGATCACAACTGACATATTCTAGATTGGGAAAGAATGCAAGTTTTTTTTCGAAGGATTCCTTCAACCCCGACTAGCTCAATTTGTGAAGCTCTAGCGTCATTGTAACACGCTTTCGAGTAGCGACAATGGCATAACTGTGATGCTTGCAGGTTACTTTATCTCACCTACAGAATAGACGATTGGGCACTAGCTCATCTGGGGTTGTTGCTTTAATCTAGCTGATTCTAAATTTATATTCGGAATAATTGCAGGGTCCGATCCAGTATGGGGGGCATGTGGTGCGTCAGTTCCTTGCATGAAGAAAACCTCTTATTTTAGAAGAGGGATAGTTTCCGCGGTGGTGTAACCGGTCAAGCAAAATGGTCACGCTTCCCGGGCCTCTTTTCTTGAGCACAATTGGAATTTCTGTAGGCCGGCAATGAACTGTCACATAATCCCCTTTTACTTAATGAGACCCTAATTATAATGCTTATCTCGATAACAAAAACCGTGGTAAATGGAAAGACAACGATAAATGATGGCAGGTACGTTAAGCTTTGTGGTCGGCAAAATAGACGAAGCGCTCTTCTGCACTTCTGTTGCCTGATGAACGCCATCGATTCGCATGCGTTCAAACACACGGCAAATTGTCGATGCCAAAAATGAATAAATGTTCCGGGCTGCATTCAAAAAGTGAACAGCCGGCAAACTAATTGTTTTGAAACTTTTGAGATAGTGATTCGGACTCCTTTAGATATACCAGACTGGTACAACTGCAAGCGGTCAAGCTAGTCGGTTTCCGCGGAAACTATTCAGCACACGCTTTTATTTCAACCATTAAGTTTATTAACTAAAACCAACAACAAATGATAATCAGCAAACTTTTGAACAGCCTCTCAACAGCGCGTGCTTCATTCAAGGTATGTTGTTATTCTACGAGCAAGATGCAGCAGCATTCCGATTTAGAACCCCAACTTGATACTCAATCCGTCATAAAGCAATCATTTCCGCTGTTTCTCTAAAGTAAAGCAAATGGATTGTACCAAACTGTACAACAAATTACTTCCAGAACATCTACATAATCTTTCGCAAATAATGCAGCAAATGTTGAGCAGCCATTAATTCTAAAAGAAACGTGGATAATTCATATATATTACACCGCCCTAACAGTTCGTGATACAGCTCTTTGTTGATTTGAAGGTGGTGCCAGTAGTGGCCTCAGTAATTACACGCTTACGCATACCTGTCTGGCTCGTCCTCGCTCAGTCGTGGTGGCGCTCAAGTTCTAGCCCATTCCAAGTATAATTGCTGGATCTCCGGATTCGCAAGCCCACCATGAATATGGGGCTGTGAGCCAGATTTGAGAAAGGCAAAGGGTGTCGCAATGCTTTGACTCAGAAAAAGACAGTCCGAAGTTCTCCACAAATTGTGTTCAAGACCGATGGTAAAGTTCGATAGATCAGAAATAGTATTCACCAATATCCTCACCTGTATCACCTGTCGTCCCGTTGATCGTCGATTTGCTCGAGCGGGCGCCAGCAACGTCTCCATTCGTCCCTGTCGCGTGCTAGGGTGGTCCAGTGGATCCTCCTTGCTCGAGGGACACGAAGTCCATCATTCCTTTCGTTCAGAGCTTTCGTGAAGAAGTCTGACCATCGGGCCGGCGGTCGTCCAGGTGTTCGTTTGACGTCCCGAGGGATCCAGTCGGTAACCGCTCTGGTCCAACGGTCATCGCAAAATCGCATGACGTGTCCGGCCCACCTTATCTTCGATTCCTTGGCGAAAACGGCAGCGTCCCTGATCTTCGATCGTTGGCGTAGTTCCGAACTCCGGATTCCCCTCTGCACTTGCGTGTATAGGGTTACTCCTAGCATCGTCCTCTCGACAGCGCGTTGGATAACGCTGACCGCATGCTCGTCCTGCCTGCGCAGAGTCCAAGTCTCTGAGGCGTAGGTTAGGGCAGGAAGGACAGCGGAATCGAAGAGGTGGGCACGGAGCCGGATGTTCTTCGTCTTCTTCACTACTCCCTCGATGTTCTTGTACGCTCCCCAAGCCGCTCGTTTCCTCCTGCTCAGCTCTGGAGCTAGATCGTTCATCATATTGATTTCCCGACCTAGGTACACGTAGCTGGAGCATTCGGTGATGTTCGTTCCGTTGAGCGTGAATGGGGCATCAGGAACCAATCCGTTTCTCATAAACATCGTCTTCGTTAGGTTCAGCTGTAGACCAACCTTACCACAGGCGCAGTCGAAATCAGCCAGCATTCGCTCCGCTTGCTCGATGTTCGGCGTTATAAGAACGATGTCGTCAGCAAAACGAAGGTGGTGTAGTTGCCGGCCGTCGACCTTCACTCCCATGTCTTCCCATTCCAGTTGACGCATGACGTTCTCGAGAGCGGCGCTGAAGAGTTTGGGCGAGATGGTGTCGCCCTGTCGGACCCCTCTCTTGACGTCGATGATGACCTCCTTGTAGAATGGTGAGATTCTGGTCGTAAAGTTGCTGTAGAGCTCACGAAGAATCTTGATGTACTGAGTAGGGACGCCCTGGTTGCCCAAGGCTTCGATGACCGCTTCTGTCTCCACAGAGTCGAAGGCCTTCTTCAAGTCGATGAACGTGAGACAAAGCGGCATCTTGTACTCTCGTGAAACTTCAATGAGTCTCGTAACCGTGTGGATATGGTCGATCGTGCTGAACCCTCTTCGGAACCCTGCTTGCTCGCATGGCTGTCCTTCATCTAGTATTCTGCCGATCCTGTTAAGGATGACTCGAGTGAATAGCTTGTAGATTACAGACAGCAGGCAGATTGGGCGATAGTTGCCAATGTCGTCCAGTCTCCCTTCTTGTACAGCAACACGGTCCTGCTGGTTTTCCACGGAGTGGGTACCTTGCATTCCGACAGGTAGCGCGTGAAGAGTCGAGCCAGAGTTTTGATGATAACTGGCGGTGCGTTCTTCAGATGTTCCGGTTTACCCTGTCGAGACCGGGCGCTGTACAATTCTTCACCGACTTGATGGCGTGTCGGACTTCGGAAGAGAGAACTGAAGGGACAACGTATCCATCCTCTTGCGGTTGATAAGTAGGCAGATGGACATGGCTATCGAAGAGATCCGAGTAGAAGTCGTGGATGACTTTCTCCATTGCCCTTCGGGATGCAGTAACTGTTCCATCTGGACGTCGGAGGCAGGTCATCTTGGTCTTGTAGCTGGCATAAGCTTCGGCGGGCATTGCGGATGCTCCTCCCAGCCTCTGCTGCTTCAGCTAATACTGCTGCTCTTCGCTCCTTGAGATCTTCCTTTATCGCCTCTCTGCATAGCTTCGCAAGCTCGGACGTGAGTCGGTGATTGCCTGCAGCTCGTGCGGCTCCACGCTGGCGTATCAGTTCGAGAGTTTCCGGAGACAGACGTCCCTTGGTGACTTTCAAACTCTCTGCCTTCTTGCCACAATCGTGAAGATGTTCAACGAGCCGATAGTACTCCTCGTCGATGTTTTCGATGACGGAATCCTCCCATAAGCTGACGAGGGAAGCGAAGTGGTCCCAGTTGATGACTGTCCTGGGGCTTCGCTTCCTGAACTTTGCTGCTCTCTCAACACGCATCGAGAAGTGGAATCTTGCGCGGAGGAGACGATGGTCCGATCCCGTGTAGAACTTTGGAACAACAGCGACGTCGGTCAGGCAAAACCTTCGATTGAAGATGATGTGGTCTATCTCGTTATGGAACTGTCCATCAGGTGACTCCCAAGTCCAACGAAGGTGAGAGGGCTTCTGGAACTGCGAGTTACCATGGATGGTGTTGGTCGACATGATAAACTCAGACAGTCTTTCGCCCTGCTCATTCCAATCCATTCCGTGAGTACCGATGTGAAGTTCTTCAGCCGTTCTTCTCGGGCCAATCTTGGCGTTGAAGTCGCCGACGATGACCTTGAAGAAGGTATGATCTTCCTTGTAGAACTTCTCCAATTCCATATAAAATGCTTCGTGTTCCTCCTCGTCGTAGCTCGATGTTGGTGCGTAGGCGACGAAGATTGTCAAAGCAGGAGTTGAACCACATCTTCTCAATCTCAAACGTCCGATTCGGGTCGTAAGGCTTTCGTACGAATCGATGTTTATGGCCAAGTGCGTGTTGACGAGGACCCCACACCGCCAACGCCTCTGCTGTCGCATGTTCCAAGGAACAGTTCTTCTCCAGTATCGAAAACGGCGTGTAGCGGGCGGTGCCTTCTCGTCTCGGTCAGTCCGATGACGTCGTACTTGATCTTCCTGGCCTGCATCATCAGATCTTCGATGTGAGCTTCGGATGCAAGCGTTCGTGCGTTGAAAGTACAGATCGCCATCTTAGTCCTTCTTCGTTTAGGCAGCCTATCCGGGCCCTGAGATTCTAGCAGCCTCTCCCGAGCGGTCTACCCAACGCTGCCGTATTGGGGGCTCCCTCAGGTTCAGGGGAATGAGGCCCATCCATATTGCTGTTTTCGGCATATTGAAGGCACACGAGTAGCTTGCCAGGCTCTGTCGTGTGGGCTAGGATAGACCTCCAGGTAGTTAGCCACGCTATCCTGGAGCGGAACAAGGGGCTTATTTTTGGAGGCGGCCCCGAATCGCCTCCCATGTACTTCCCAGTCACTTGAATGCAAGCTTTTGGCTGTGCCGACATGCAGGATACCAACCGCACACACACAGAGCGCACCACACACGCAAGCATGCATGGATACGCCTGAGTGGAGACAGCTGGTATGAATCAACACAGCACTACAGAAACAGGGAGTCCATCCCCTGAATCCACCTGCGTCTCAGGGCAAGTACATGGTGGCTTTTGGTCCGCGATTTACCCCCTATCCGCCACCTGGGGTCGCGCCACGTAGCCTCGCCACCAACCGGCTCGAGATCTTTCAGTGAGAGAGGACCCTCAGTGAAAGAGATCCGTGGAACAAATATAGAACAACTAAAAACTTCGCTGTGAACGTTTATAGCATAACTGTGACGGCCACATTCGGGAATATAATTGAGGCAAAAAAGGAAGATTTGGGGCCAAATTGGGCTAGATGGCGCTTGTCAAAAATGAATTGCATGTTCGTTGGCCGGCGGACGCCAATTTTACTCCGATAGGGGAAGTTTTAGTGAAAATCTGAAAAAGCTCTTGGGGATAGATTAGCTTCCTCCATGTGCTGACGTTGCATTTCCTCCAGCTTCGACAGCTCACCACTTGCTTGGAATGTTCACGTAGCAATTTTGATCTCCAGTTTTCCAGACTTTATCGATTTACCCAGGATTCAATTGGACATTTCCACGAGAACTTGGAAGCGCTTCCCTGGTAGCGCGATGAATGATCACTATCTAACCATAGGAAGACTATACCCTTCTTCACTGTGAACATGTTTGGATGATCTAAGAGCATCACCCGGCTTATTTTTACTGCTTCGAGAACGATCCATTTGAAATTTTCCCGAGTCTAGCCAAAAACTACTCCTCTTTCGGCAGCGTGCACGGAAAGATTCTTCTCAAGCAGACAGTTTGTTACAGTACTCATCACCTCATTGTGGTAAAGGGGAACGGATGCGTTCGTGCAGATCTTCCACTCTGGTATGCTCCGTGCGGTAAGCCCACTCCGGGGCCGCATTTGGCAAGTGCTTTGTATACACGTTTGACAGTAAATGAGGCCCTCTGCGAGACATACAGCCCATTGAGGTAAAACACGCCAACTCAGATTTTTTCAATCGTCCGGCATAATTACTCTCAGTTTTTTCTTCATCAAATATGTTTGGTGGAGAGAAAAATCTCACACTGAAAAAGAGAAGAAAAGGAAAGATGGACTGTGAACATTCATGCGACAGACAAGGATCTTGCTCCGGCCAGTTTCACCACAACTGTGGAACTATGGTTGATTCGCGATGATTTCGTGTCTTGTCTCTTCGCCCTACTCATTTTCCGTCAAACAATGGAACCAAAGTTTCCCTACCATACGACAAACGGTGGCCTCAAGAATTGAGCCTTACATGATGGTTGGAATTTATTAGCACCCACCGGGGAGGTCCAGTCTCTTCTGAATTCCATGTTGTGCAGCATTCTTGACGAAGTGGTTAAAACTACATAAGCTGTGCTCAAACCATGCGCACTTAGACTACATAGCAAAATCCCTCTTTTGCGCAGGTTTTGCCTTTTTTTCTGATTCAGAGCAGTATTTCTTTTGCGCACTAAACAAGTGACTGAATCGACGACCTAAATAGTGAACAAAATAATCATATGAAGTTTTCAGCCAAGAAACAGGGAGGTGTTTAAAAGACTTCGCAATCTAGCAAAGCTGCCGTTCCTGAGAAGTGAAGAGACACTTCTCGTTGTCTCTCGAAATGGAGCGGTGTGAATACCTAAATATAGCTACTGTATGACACGATTTTCCTCCAGAGGTTTTCACAAAATTCCCTGTGGCTAGTTACTTGATGTGAAGGATTTCCAAGCCAAAAAGATGTGTAATAGATAGCGATGAAATTTGCCTAACGTGCACTGAACACTTGGAATGAGCAACAATGGGGGGGAGGAGGGGGTCCGTGTCACATACTGGACAGGCTCTTCTACGAAAATTAATCTACGGGCCGAAACGGCTCGAAGTACCGAATAGTGGATGGAAGGATGAGAAGCCAAGTGCTGGAGCTCAGAGAGCTCACAGAGAAGTGTGCGGATTCTGTTACTCTTATAACTCGCTCAAGACAACGCCGTGACGAAATAAAGAGTGGAATAGTAAGTCGAGGAGAAGCAGAAGGTAAATGCTACAGTTGTGGGAAACGCAGCCACAGGGGCGAAACATTAATCTCGAAATTTCGGCTCCAATCTGTTCGCCTATTGCCAAAAGGAGCAGTGGTAAAGCTTCTCCGTGTATAGAGAATTTTAATGCACAAACCCGGTTTGCCCGACTTGTGGGAATCTGATGGAACGCGAGGAAATTGTGAGTCGCCTACCTACTAGGTCATCCCAGCTTCGCTCAAAAGTGGCGGATAGGACTTAACCTTAGGGCCTGCAACCATCGACCCCCGTTGCACGCTTCCCACCTCCCTTGATATCGGCGTGCTCTCTCGAACGGCGTGATCTCTCGCGTGTTTTGTCTTCTTTGACCGCCCTGCCTCGCCATCGTTCCACATCCGACCTTTTTGAAGGTTAAGGCCTTAATTTCAGCGATCCCTCTAGCTTTCCTTTCCACTTTCCAGGCCGACCTCGCAGCGTCAGTCACGCCCTCAAACCTCTATCACCAGTTATCCCGGGGCATAAGCCTTCAGAAACGGTGAAAGAGGTAGATTCTGCCACAAAATGATTGCAAGTGTTCATCTTTAAAGAGTAAAGTAGTAATGCAAAAAAGCTCTGATTTATATTCAAGATAGTTAGGCAAGAATAAAAATACAAAGAAATGCTGCGAAAAATATACAGAATTGTCAAATCAATTTATTCTGATCGGGTTTTCCATATTGGACACCAACCTCTAGTGAAGATGCTTTTAAAAATTTCAAATGCTACAAGTTCCGTTAAGAACATTTCTCTTGAACATGCTATGCTGATGTCAGCCAAGCCAGTTGCTCCTAGGAAGTTGACTAACGAATGCAGCTCCTGCCCTATCAATTGAAGGAACAATTTGTGGGTAAATCCCAAAATGTCTGCTTGACGTCCGATTTCGATGTAGCCCATGGGCCTTTTTTCCCAGTAAACGGCAAGTCGTAGCTGGTCTTGATTTTGCTATTTCACGAATCCTGTGTGAATGCTGTAACATGGATACTGGTTGCTGAAAGTCATAGTTAGTACGAAGCAGTAATCTGGGGAAATGCGGCTCATCCCATCGTGTTACTGTAGCCGATCTTATTCATAATCGGCCGAGAAGAACCCCAGCAGATAGCTGAAGATTCCATCTTCATCTTAAGTTTTTGATTTTTTACTTATTTTTTCCGATATGCTATGATAAATGATTGCAAAAATAACTGAATATGCACAAAACTTTTGTCCAGCGGGGCTCGAACGTCATGTCTCGTGTTCGAGTCTCGCCTGGTGCCAAACGTTTTTGGTTAATGCAATGCATGCACGACCGCGAGAGTGCCGGGGATTGATCCGGGCGCTGAGACGCCCAAGGCCAACTAAACCCTCATCCCTCCGAGGTCTTAACACTTGGAGACCGCGCGTGTTTTTACGTTCCGCGGTCCGCGCGGGACTTCGGTGAGAATTTTTAAGCGATCTTATCTAGCAAATTCCAAAAGAAGAACCCGTTGTGTAATGCAGAAGAAATCTTATCGGATAACATGGAAAAGAAAATGAATGAAAAAACCTAATGAATATGAAAAACCTAATAATAGTTCCCGAAATGCGGGCTGAAAGGTACTATGCGGTCGGAAGGCTGCAGCCCACATATGGGCTGCGTGGGCTTCAATGTGTTAATTGGTACCACTTGTCTGGGAGGATAGAAGTTATGTGACTTGTACATCGGCTGGCCCCGCAAGTCATTGTATAGGCCACATCGCATTCAAACGCCACTACGAATGTACAAATGGAAGTAGAATGCGTGCCGCATCCCAAAAAGGGATTGATCAACGGCAAATGCTTTATCCTTTTTCTCGTATCTCTCCGTTCTCAAGCGCAAAGTGTTGAGAACTGCCTTATTAATCTGAACGGCGCGTGAAACAGCATACACCAGAATGACTTCCCGACGCAAAATGTTCACGGACGAGCTCACCGGGTTGCTGACGAACCATAGGAAATTAAAAGTCCGTCGGGAACGCTGGTTAGTAAGCGGTTGCATTCAACAGCTAAGTCTCTCTGAAGGAGCTATTACAGCGTTTGACCGTATTGGAGGAGAAAGTGGCGGGTTAGGTTGAAGCAGTTACTGTAGGCCTCTTTATGTCGACGGTGAGGCTGCAGATGACGTCATATTCTGGAGACGGTGGGCAGTGAAGGGCGCTTCTGCTTATGGGGGAACACTAAGGAATATTTCGCCGTAAAACTTTCATTAACATCGGCACCCTGTGCGACGAAAAGTTCGATGATGTGCGCCATAGGCAAAGTGTCTCTTTTTTTTGGCCACCCCTGTATAATGCGTGGACCACAACATCATTTTTTCTTTTTGAATTTTTGCTAGTCTGTCCTCGGGTTGCCCAGAAACAGAAAAAGAGAAGAGTGCTCCCCGACACTTAACAAAGTACTAGCAGTGTCACACTGTGCCGTTCCAGACTGTTCGAACAAGGGTGCATTTTCACGGCCGAGAATGGGGGTCGCAATCTTGAGAAATCCACGCCTTGATCCACGGCTGGTAGCATCTTGGTCGGTCTGTTACAAACAGATTGTTTTCCATCTGTTATCCGTCTGCCTTCAAAACATCACCGGTATAAATGCCTTCATGCTGAGTATGGTTTAGTTTATCCACTCTGCTGCTGTGTTTATCCAATAAACGACTTTGGACTCAGTGTTCGACGCAGCCGGAAGCAGAAGTCAAAACAAGTGGCGACCACGGCAGGATTCTCTGTGAGTTTTCGAAAAGAAGATTACAGCATTGACCTGTCACGCATAGTCGATGCCGCCTACACTCAGAAGACAAGCTAAGCGCCATCGCCAGTCCAGTGGACCCGTGCGGTCCAACACAACGCTTTCTCAAACGACAACGCTCCCGTATGTTCCAGCAGTCAACTCGTCGCTGCTCAATTTCGTCGATGCTTCTATTCTCAGTAAATTGGAACTTCCCACGTTCGATGGAAACATCCTTGAGTACCCAGAATTTTCGTCTCGGTTTGCCACGTTAGTCGGCAATAAGGTTCAACTCGATGACACGACAAAATTTTCCTTGTTGAAATCTTGTCTGCGAGGTCGTGCTCTTCACGCGATACAAGGACTCTCCATGACTCCTAACAACTACAAGATCGCTATGGACATCCTCGCCACCCACTTCGACGACAAAGTGACTATGAAACATATCCTCTACACGAAGTTGTCACAACTACCGAATTGTGACCAGGAAGGTCGCAATCTTCAAACTCTGTACAACCAAATGTTTGCTCTAGTTAGGCAGTTTGCTGAAGACGGAAATGACTCAAACGAGACCGGTTTAGGAGCAATTCTGCTTAACAAACTTCCTGCCAGAGTACGTAGTCAGATATATGACAAGACAAACAATAGCCACAACCTCTCCCCGACCGAACTGCTACACTTGCTCACCGATATAGTCCGTAAAGAAGCCGCACTATCAGAGATTGATTATCACGCATGCATGAACCGTTATCCTTCAAGTCACGAGCTTCAAGTGGAGTTCCGGTCGAAGCCTCAGCACTTTTCATATTCAACACAGAAGAGAAAAGAATGTTCCTTTTGTCGAAATTCCGATCACACCTCTCTCGTCTGCGACTCCTTCCCGACCCCGCGTGATCGAACTCGTCGAGTAGAACAACTACGTCTATGTTACAACTGTCTCTCCAGTCAACATGGTTCTAAGGACTGCACATCCAAACAATCCTGTAGATTCTGCGCCAAGCGTCATCACTCATCGCTGTGTCCCTAAATGCTCTAATGTGTCTAATCCAGGAAGAGAGACTCCGCAACCTGGCCACTCCTTCGCCCCTAACCCCTCCTCGTTCCGAACTCACGAGCAGTTTGTTAGTGTTTCACCAAAAGAAACGACAAACAACCCTCATCAACAAGAGGACAATATCATCCCAATAGTTAGCAGTCCCTCCCATCAGAATCGAAACATACGCTCACAAGCCACACTCATGTGCACCTCCGTAGCCCTCTTTAATCCTGCAAACTCTTCAAAGACAACAGCTGTTACTGCATTTTTCGACTCAGGTTCCACCCAGTCGTACATCACAGACGAACTAGCACGACTCCTCGACCTCCAGAATATGTTATCCGAAGAGATCTCTGTGTCAACATTTGGCACTACGACTCCTCTCCGACTGAAATCTCGAAATCACGTCGTTGGCATCAAGACAGAGAAAGGAGAGAAGCACCTTCAAGTGAAATCTTTGCCCACCTTAACAGGTCATTTGAGACATGCACACCCCGATTCTAATGCGAAGAACGGAAACGTTA